>JAQIXT010000699.1:0-26212 GCA_034700445.1 Stenotaenia linearis | reverse complement strand
GTGCCTCGTTGCGGTTAAAGTCTACCTGTTAAACAGGATTTTGGTACTTTATTTCTTAACAACTTTGGAATTTGGCTAAGAGAACTTCTTAAAGGGCATTAAGGGATGATGAAACACGATGTCTCATTTTTTTACTTTTTTTCTTCTTCTAGATATCTGCTTGAATTTTATAACTACTTACTGCGGAGCGTAAAAAAACCGCCATCATGCCGAAGCCGGTAAGTTTAACCGCCTTTTTTTTCTCGATACAAATTCAAACAAACAACAAAAAAAAGTTTTAAAAAGTAGGCTATATTTAAAGAAACGATAAATTATAGTCTGTTTTTAACCTCGAAATATAAAAAAAAAAAAATTTTTTTAAGAAAAAAAAAATAGAAAATTTGATTTTATTTCCTTAAAAGTGAGGTATATCTAATCTAAAGTAAATTTGTCGAGTTAAAGGGTTTGTAAATAAAGGAAATAAATCAATATTTATTATATACAAATGTTTTGTTTTGTTTGAAAGTGATTATAATTTCTTTCATTGATTTTGTGTAGGTGAATGTACGAGTCACTACCATGGATGCTGAACTGGAGTTCGCCATTCAGCCAAACACAACAGGAAAACAGTTGTTTGATCAGGTAAAATCTTCACTGTAACCTATTTAGCGAAATAAAAGTTGAAATGATATATTTAATTTATGCAGGTGGTGAAAACAATCGGTTTACGCGAAGTCTGGTTTTTCGGACTTCAATACACAGATGGCAAAGGACTTCTTACATGGCTCAAATTAAATAAAAAGGTAGTTTTATTTCGTGGAAATTTTTTCCTCCTCAATTAAGCGATTTCAATTGTTACTGGCCAAGTTGAAAAGAGTAATTAGATGATTAGTCATGTTTTTCTCAACTTCTTGGTTCACCCTGCCTCAGGAAATGAGCTGCAACCGGTCTGGATTGCGCTGATGATCCTTAAGACTTATCCAATAATTTTTTTTTTGAGATGTGAATTAAATTTTGATTTTGAAATCACTTGAAGGCTATTTTTAGATTTCATTGAGAAATTGTTGTTTAAGGTGTTGAATCAAGACGTGAAAAAAGAAACGCCACTACAATTCAAGTTTCGTGCCAAATTTTTCCCGGAAGACGTTGCCGAAGAGATAATTCAAGATATCACCTTGGTAGGTTTGATTTTGGAGGATTTTTCGAAGTTTGTTGTGGAATAATTTGATTTTTTGATGTATTTTAATTTTGCAGAGGTTGTTCTATTTGCAAGTGAAAAATGCAATTTTGAGTGACGAGGTTTATTGCCCGCCCGAGACTTCGGTACTTTTGGCGTCGTACGCTGTCCAAGCGAAATATGGGGACCATAATAAAGAATTACAAAAAGCTGGATTTTTGTCCAACGATAGATTGCTTCCACAAAGGTTTGTGCTGGAATTTGAATGAATTTCTGTTTTTATGTATTTAAAAAAATTTTTTTTTTATTTTAGAGTTTTGGATCAACATAAAATGTCTAAAGATGAATGGGAAGAGAGGATAACCACGTGGTACGCCGAGCACAAGGGAATGCTCAGAGAAGATGCCATGATGGAGTATTTGAAAATTGCCCAGGATCTGGAAATGTACGGCGTTAATTATTTTGATATTAAAAATAAGAAGGGCACTGAATTGTGGTTAGGTGTCGACGCCTTGGGACTTAATATTTACGAAAAGGATGACAAGTATGATTTTTTCTTCTTTTTTTTAAATGGAAAAATAATTTTTTTTTGCTTTACTTAAGATTAACTCCTAAAATTGGTTTTCCATGGAGTGAGATTAGAAACATTTCATTCAACGATAGGAAATTTGTTATCAAACCCATTGATAAAAAAGCTCCTGTAAGTTATTATTTTGTTTTAGTTTTCAGTGGTGATAATTTTTAAAAAATTATTTTTAGGATTTTGTGTTTTTCGCTCCTCGCTTGAGGATCAATAAACGAATTTTGAATTTATGTATGGGTAATCACGAATTATACATGAGACGGCGCAAACCCGATACGATCGAAGTGCAACAAATGAAAGCTCAAGCACGGGAGGAAAAACTAGCCAAACAACAAGAAAGGTTTGGAGATTTTAAGTTTTTTGTGGAATTTGAGTTTATTTAGTTGATTTTGGCAGAGAAAAATTGCAACGAGAAATCGCGGCTCGCGAATTGGCCGAGAAGAAGCAGGAAGAGTACGAAGAACGCCTGCGCAGTATGCAGGACGAGATGGAACGCAGACAAAAAGAACTGGCGGACGCACAAGATACGATTCGTCGTCTGGAGGACCAGTTGCGCGAACTGCAGAAGAGCAAGGAGTTGCTCGAGAGGAAACAAAACGAGTTGGAGGAGATGATGATGAAGTTGGAGGAGGATAAGGAAATGGAAGTGCAAGAGCGAGCAAAACTGGTAAAGAGGAGTCGCAAAGATGGGAAAACGTGAAATTTAAATTTGCATAAATTTTTATTTTTTAGGAGGACGAAATCAGAAGTAAACAAGTGGAAGTGCAACGAATTCAAGAGGAAGTTGAGTTGAAGGACGAGGAGACGCGTAGATTGCAGGAGGAAGTCGAGGAAGCGAGACAGAAACAAGAACAAGTGAACGCTGCGTTGTTGGCGGCAACAACTACGCCCCCGAATATCCACTTAAAGGAAAACGATCACGATGAAAACGACGAATTACTCAACGGTGAACTTGGTAAGATCAAATTTATTTGGATCGGTGTTAAAAGTTTTTTTTCTTTTTGATTTAATTCTTAAACCCGAGTAGGTGCTGATTTCTCGAACGAAGATATGATGAATTTACCCAGACCGGAAGAAGGACGCATAACGCAAGCGGAAAAGAACGAACGACTTCGAAATCAACTTAAGGTTTTTTTTTTTTTTTTTTTTTTTTTAAATTTTTTCTAAAAAATGTAATTTTTTTTTAGGTTTTGGGCAAAGAACTGGAGGAGAGCAAAGATGAGAATTTATTGACGAAAAACGATCTGCTCCATCAAGAAAACGTGAAGCAGGGGAGAGATAAATACAAAACACTGCGCGAGATCCGTAAAGGAAACACGAAACGACGCGTGGACCAATTCGAAAATATGTAAACGAATCGAAGATACGAAGTTGGGATTTTTTGTTTTTTTGAGGTTTAAAAGGAGCGTCGGTGCTCAAGAATTGGAAATATTCATTCCTAACAAAAATAATAAACAATGAATGCAAGTTGCTCGCTCTACATTCGGGAAGGGTTTTGACAATTTGTAATTATGATAGCAGCATTTGTATTCCATTTATCCATTATAGAAATTATTTACTTTATGCAGTTATCTTTTTTCTAATTATTTTTCTAATATTTGGTGTAATTAGATTGTGACAAGGTTTTCTTCCCTTTGTTTCTTCCTGCTCATTTTTTTAAAAAACAAAATTGTGTCGTAGTTAAGCGTTTGAGAAAAATAACGTTTTAGAGTAACACTTTGAAATATTTTTTTTTTGAGGAATTTTACGTTCGGATATAAAATTCTGAGTTCAAAGGTTGTCTTCCCGTCACTAATTTATATGTACTTATGTCCGTAATTACTAAAAGTCTTTAGATCTATTTTGAACTTCGAAATTTCAATGCACCATTTTTGTTTATTTTTGTTGTATTTTTTTCTAATTTGTATACTCGAAGTATTTGTTATAAAAAAAAAAATTAATGTAATTATACATATTCAAAGAATTTGATAAAAAAATTTGGAATTGTAAATGTGGAGTTGAAGGTTGATATAACTTTGTATAATGAGGAGAGTATTTTTAAGACCTTGTTAAATCTTACCAGTTATTGCAATGTTGATTAACTTTTTTTCTTTTTTTCCATTTGATCATTCTTTGGAATTCTACTAATTTGAAGTAGTTTTTAATTGGCTAACCCAGTTTGAGAGTATATTTTGATATGTAGAGATTTAATTTTTTTTTTCCAACTTGAATGGGCATAAGTTCTATTTCGTAACTGCAGATTAAAAATTGTTATTTCTAGAATTTACGGTCGTTAAAATTTTTTTTGAGGAAAACGATGTTAATCAGGTATCTGATGGTTGGCAATAAAACTATAATTCTGGCTTATTAAAAACGGATTACATTTTATTACGTAATATATACATTTTTGGTTAATAAAAGTAATGTAAACAAAGTTTATCTTGGAATTCTCATGATGTTCAGTGAAGAGTGAAGCGTGACTGGATGGTAACAGTAAATAATGAGGCCATTTTGTGCTTTTTCTTAGAAAAGAATCGTTTTTATTATAAGAAAATAAGTTTTTAATGCTTTTTAATATTAAAAATAGGAGAAAATGACGAATTTTTATAGTTTTAGTAATTGGTTATTAAATTTTTATTATAAAATTAAAATAATTTTGATTTTTAAGAATAGTGAAAATGATCTTTTTTAGGTCTAGTTGTATTTGGAAAAAATAAATAAAAACGAAAACAGAATTAATTTTGATTTTCAAGAGAAGAAGCGTCGTTAAAAATTAAACCGCATCGCCCTCTTTTGATGAAAACCTTAATCCAACGTCCATTACACTACGTTTTTTACTGCAGTCGCAAATAGAAAGGATTGTTTATTGACGAGCAAAATCTGACTGATCGGCGATGGATATGTTCAATTCGGTAACGTCGAGTGTGACAACATGGTGGGGAACTAAAGGAATGAAGAAACCAAATGACGCGGAAAAAATTGATGAATCTAAAACCGAGCCATTATTACCAACTACCGAAACGACCGATCCCGTATCTTTACCTGCGACCGAAACCGTTCCCTCGTCCAAAAGCCCCGCTGGGAGCGATAAGAGTTCGCCGACCAGCGAGGCTGACAGTGCGAGCATCGTCAGTCAACCTGAGGACATTCCAGAAGACGAAGTTGGTAAAGAAAAACAGGGATTTGGTGGAATTGCTGTTGATATCGAAGAGGTTTCATCAAAGGCGTTTCAGTCTGCGAAAAATTTGGGAAGTAAGAGGTTGGTTTTGGGTGGTGCATGTGTTGGTTCTGATGGTTTTGTGTTTCGTTTCAGGTTTTTTATTTTCCGGAGTGAAAAAGGCTGGGAAAACTGTCACTGATACTGCGAAGCATCTGAAGCATACTGTTGAGGAGAATGTGAGGAATGAGTTGGGGTTTGGGGTGTTTTGGGGTGGGAGTGGGGTGTTTATGGTGTGTTTGAGGTGGGAGTGGGGTGTTTATGGTGTGTTTGAGGGATTTTTTGAGTGAATTTGAGTAACTTTACATTTAAAAAATGTTAGTTTTTTCTTATTTTTCCAGGAAAAAACGACATTTTTAGTTTGTTTTAAGTAGAATTAAATAAATTTTAGTAAATTTACATTAAAAAGTGATCAATTTCAGAGAATTTTGTCTAATTTGAATTAATTTTTAGCTATTTTTCAGTAAAAAACGATGTGTTTGGTGAATATTATGAGGTTTAAGTGAATTTTTACAGCAAAAAAGGGTTTTTAAGTGATATTTATATATCAATTTTCGAAATTAACATTTAAAAAATGAACATTTTTGTTGAATTTTATACTATTTTACTCACTTTACTCATTTTTATACCTCAGAGTATTTTGGGCGACTTTAACAAGGAGCAAGAAGCGTTTTTGCAAGACAAAAGTCAACAACGGACTGAAGCCGCCGTTCCTCCGTGGGTTGGTTACAGTGAAGAAGAAGATATGAAACAACAAATTTTAGGATTATCGTTGGTATTTTTACAACAACAAACACAAAAACCATTAAATCATTAATCATAACTTAACAAAATCCAGGATCGTCGAAATTTCCTGCGAAGTCCTCCAACTGGTGTGACATTCCCGTTCAATTACGACACCATGTACCCCATAGCACAAGCAACTCTGGCCGAGGACGAAAATTTACAAAAAATGCGTTTTGAATTGGTACCCAAATGGTAACAAATTTTTTTAATTAAAAAAATAAAAAAAAAATTTCAAAATTTTCAAAATTTAGTATCAACGAAGAGAACTTCTGGAAAAACTATTTTTACCGGGTATCACTTATTAAGCAGTCAACTCAGTTGTCATCTTTAGCACAGGAAACCGGTAATTATGATTTTTAACGTTGAAATCAGTGGAAATAGCGTTGTTTTGTGATTTAGGCAGTACAGGTGGAGATTCGTCCGGGAAATCGTCGCGTAAGAGTTCGGTTGATGGTGACAAAGGTGAATTTTTGTTTCTCTCGTTTGAAGTTCAAGTGGTTTGGAAAAATGTTTTTCGAGCGACTTTTATCAGTTTTAATTATAAGTTGCATTCCATCTTTATTAACCTTTAAACAATGACTAATACCTAGATTATCTGTGCTTAGCTTTAAAGATATAGAGTAAGGCTGTTTTTTATGGTTGTTGTGAAAAAATTGGAACACTTTTGTAACAAGTAGTGCAATTTGTGTTTTTTTATGGTTTTAATGAGAAATGTTCAGTTTTGGGCTTTTTTTTTTATGCGAAAGTTTGTATTTTT
This sequence comes from Stenotaenia linearis, assembly GCA_034700445.1. NCBI lineage: Eukaryota > Metazoa > Arthropoda > Chilopoda > Geophilomorpha > Geophilidae > Stenotaenia > Stenotaenia linearis. Next base: position 19,734 of record JAQIXT010000699.1, on the reverse strand, counting down.
TGTTGATTTTCTCACAAAAATACAAAAATTTTGTTTAATTTTATACGAAAATTGAAATTTTTTGTTCATTTTGACAAAAATAATTTAAATTTTTTGTTTACTTTTACAAAAAAATTCAAATTTTTGTTGATTTTCATAAAAATAATCGAAATTTTTGTTGATTTTCATAAAAATAATCGAAATTTTTGTTGATTTTCATAAAAATAATCCAAATTTTTGTCCTTTTTCCAGTAAGGAAATTAGATTTCCACACTTTATTCATGCATAATTTAGTCTTAAGTTTTTTATTTTATTTTATTATTATTTCATTTTATTTATTTCAAATAGACCTTTTAGACAAAGAGAGTGAAACTTCAGTTACAGAAGAACCCTCGAATCAAAACTCAGGTGACAATATAGAAATACAAACAAAACTCGATGAAAAAACAAGAAGGAATCCTCGCGATAAACTAGAAAACGGTAACTCTTAACTCGGACTTCGACCCACCGACACATTTTATGGATATTAATGTAAACTCAACACCTGTACATCATTAACGTGCAAAATAACAAATTTTACGACCAACTGAGTCAACCCCAATGAGTTAATGAACTTATAATTCAATTACACCTATTTTCAAGTATTTTTTTCTAAAAAATTTTCAATTTAAAAAAAATAATTTTTTTTGAATTTTTTTTGAAATTTTTTTTGATAAATTTTGAAACGAATGTTATCTTAGTAGAATATTTTTGGTTTTGTTCTAGAGGAGGAGTGGGAGAAAGAGCTTCAACAGGAGCTTCAAGAATATGAGGTGGTGACCGAAGGTGAACAACCGCACATGGACGACGCCGAATGGGAGAAAGAAATCCAGAAAATGTTGGCAGCTGAAGATTCACACAACAAAAACACCGGTTGAAGATCATTTATTCACTATTTACAAAATAATATATTTAAAAAAATTTTTTTCTTGTTAATTTTTAATAATTGCTAAGTAATTTCTAAATAATAGTAATAATTTGTATATTTTTGAGAAAAACGTCTGGTGATGAGTCTTAACTGCCTACAAATTCTGGTTTAATTCCATTTTTCCCCTTTTTTTTAGTGAATGTTGTGTGTTTTAAGAAAAAAAAATGAAAAAAATGAAATTTTATCTTTCACCGTTTCTCATTTGTCAGCTGTGTGACATCAGATGTGATTTACGACCGTATTTGGTCGGGTATTTAGTCTTGTTGTCTTCCTGCCCATTTTTCAGACTCTTTTATGGCTGAATCTCACAATTTGACGAACATGTCATCACAATAATTAACACTTAAAAGTGTTTTTGTCATTTCGGTTCGGTTTTTTTTCCTTTTTTCGCAAAAAAAGAATTGGTTTGTGATATAACTACATCTGAATGGATTTAAAATTGTTCAAATTGTATCTTTATGACGGTATAATAAAGAAAAGTGACTTCGATGTTAATGTAGGTAAGTTAGTCAAATATGTAGATGAAATTCTATTCAAAATAGTTACTAGTTACGCAAAATTGAAATAGATTGTAAGTTTAGAAGTAAATGTGATCTTTTTTTGTTTTGCTTCGAATTTATTTATAATAATGTATATAGAAATAAAATTCTAAGTAAGTGTTAGCATATTTTGTGATTTTTATTTACATTTTTTCATTACAAAAACAGTTAGGGTTAAAAAATAGTTTAATTTTCAGTCGCTAGATGGCGATTAGATGAAATTAAAATACACCTTTGATGTGATATAGCGTTTAATTGTAATTGATCTAAGTAGAATAAAATTTCTTCATTTTTCACTGCGTATGTGTTTCTATTTACACGTTCACTTTTATTAGATCATAAAATAAGCAATACAACACCGGGAATAATAGAAGCGATTTGTTCTCTTTTTATTTTTATTTACTCAGCCAAGGCCAGGGTTATTGCCGGTTCATTTCCCGCATTAATTTATCGACGTCGCGATATCAATTAATAACGTTTAATATCGATATAAATCCAGTTTTGATGCTCGGGGAATCGCCGAGGACAGTGAAGGTCATAATGGAGCGTCGGAGGCGCCATTGTAGACACGTATTAAGCCGATCGTGAGCAGCGCGTGCAGCAGGTAGTAAATAGATTGTATTTTCTCGTAAATAGTAATTTTACCATTCACAAACGGCGGTGGCACTTGTAAAAACCTCGAGTGGATGCGTCGTAAAAGCAGCGAAAAGCGAACGCAAGCTCTTCTGACCACGTGGTTCTGTTTGTATTTGGGATGAGTTTTGCGCCAATCAGAGCGCGCCGTTCGTCACGACGATCATCCAAGCCCCGCCCTCTCGCTATTTAGAGGGAGCAACCGGCGAACATCGCGCCACTTGCACTTCCCACATGCTAGGGGACTGCGTCGAGCTATCTTGGCTAGCAATAGCTGGCATTCCGCTCTTTCCGAGTTTTTTCAAATCGTTTTCGAGTCTCAGCTAACGATGCCGCACCACCGCGAACTCCGAGTACTCAAACAGAACCCCGAGTACGAGTTCGAGCAGTACCAAGAGACGATAGAAAACCACGACCCGAACGTCACCCAATGCTGCGTGCCGAGCGGCTGCTGCGTGGGCGAGCCGATCCGCCTCGACGACCTGAGCAACACGATCAAAGTCGTGTGCAACAACGAGCAATGTCAGGAGGGCACCTACATGCACCGACTCTGCTTCGACGGCTGGGAGCAGTCGGTGCTTACGTACCTCCGATCGACGGGCCGCGCGCGCAGTTGGAGCGAGAAACAACGACTTCAGAACTTGTGGACTAAGAAAGGTTACGATCTAGCTTTCAAAGCCTGTGGCTGCCGATGTGCCAAAGGACATCTGAGAAAGGATCTCGACTGGTTGGCACCGGCCAGCCCGCACTTGGACGGGAAAAAGAAGAAATCGCGCCGGAAGAAGAACGACAAGCCGGCGCTCGGTTCGGCCGCGGCGCCGCCCGTGCAGACCGGCGGCAGCGCGATCGTCAACGCCCGGGAGGGGAGACCGATGCTCCGCATTCGGACGAACAGCCTTTCGAGCACCAGCTCCAGCCCGCCCAACTCGAGTTCGGCCGAGTCGCCCAGTTCGCCCATACATTCCGGATCCGGCGGTCGGCGGAGGATCAATTTTGAGTTTTTTTCCGATCGGCAAACCAGTGGCAGCATTTTCAGCCGGAGAATGGATTTCAGCTCGTTTAATACACTGCCACGACATAAAATCAACTCGTACCATATCAAGGTATTTTTTTTTATTATTTAAAAAAAAATTTATAATGTCTGTTTATTATAAATCACTTTTTTTATCGTTCGGAACTGTAACTGATAAGTGTGTGACTCAATTTCGTTTATTTGATCACGGAAACACAACACTGTCTTGAGTTTTTTTTTTTACAACTCCATTTTTTTATTCTTTAAAGTCAAGTTATGTCATTAACGTTACTTGTCACTAGATGTCGTTCTCGAATCGTGGCATTGTGCCGTTAGTATTTAACGATCTCCATTATCTCACTCGAATTCAGTGTCAATATTTTTAATTTAAAAAAAAATATCAAAAGTTAATTATCACAATTACGAAAACTTTAAAAGTCAAAAATACATGGCACGAAGCCAATACGTGACAGTTATGATCTCTTCAAAGTCAAGGTTAATGCGATTCGCGGTTTATTTTATTCAAAACAGCGCGCCATGTTGGATTTGATCCGAAAAGTAAAAAAAAAAACGATAAGAGAATTCAAGGGCGTTTAAAAATACACGGATGACACTTTGTGTATCGATAAATTAACCCGTAAACAAACAACGACGTCCTCGCGAGTAGTTATTTACATTTTATTTTTAAAGCGCTTCGACCGGGAACAAATGTTACTGAATGAACCCCGTTTCCTGCAGGTATAAATAACCACTTATTTCCTGTGTATTATAATTTTATTTTGTAGTAAAAAAATATAAATGTAATAATATTCGTAGGATGTTATGATGGAAATATTTTATGAGTATTTATCGCGTTTTATCTGCGATCTCGCTAACAAATATGAGTTTGGCCTTGATGTGTTTGCATTGTGCCGTGTTTAAATTGAAAATAATTTTCCCGTACATAAAAAGAGAAAAAATTGATTGAGGTCAGTGTGTTTGGGGTTAGTTTGGTGCGGGTTTAAATTTAGTTTTGGCTTTTGATGCGGTGCCAACGAGAAAATAAACTGATAGTGTTTACTGGAGGCGGCCATGTTTTTTATTGCACTCCATTTTCTTATCTGTTCAATGAAAATAAACATAATATTTTTATGCAGATGGAAGACGACGGGAATCATGGAAACGATGACACGAGATGTTTCATTTTGTCCAGTCTGGCCGCGTCGAAGACTTCCAAGACTGCCTGCATCTTATGCCATAACAATATGATCATTTTCGACAGGTATCCGCTCATAGACGGAACATTTTTCCTTTCGCCGAGACAACACAGTCGTAGTTGTGTGCCGGTAAGTCAACCATCTTTATTAAATGTTGTATGAACGTTATCGAAGAATGTTTTCATTAATCGAGAACGAAAGTTAGAGGTTCGAAGTTAATTTAACGTTGTATGAACGTTAAATAAACGTTACTTTCATGTTCATTTGCCAAGAATGTTTTAATTAATCAAGAACAAAAGTTAGATCTTTGAAAGCGATCAGATACCGCTCTACTTCTAATCAAATTTAATGTTGTGTGAACGTCACTTTCACGTTCATTTGCCAAGAATGTTTTCATTAATCAAGAACAAAAGTCAAGAGATTTGAACCGAATTTAATAATTAACGTCGCTGTCGACGACCACGTTAACTTTAACATTTTAACTCTCTGGATTTTTCCCGCCTTTTTTTCATTTTGCTTATCAGCTGGCACAGTGGAGTCATTCATTCTTTGCCTTTAACATTTCACTTCCTTTTTTGTGTTTTTTATTCATATTTTTCTTTTTCGGTAAAGAAAAAGTAGTTAATTGCGTATATCAGATGACAATAAAAAAGGAAGAGTGAGGGGTGGGTTTGTTATCAAACTGCATCCGCCTACCTTCGAGCACGATGGGCTCGGCAAAGAAATGAATGAGCTCTGTGGAAAATTCCGACTTTGGATGAATGCCAAGTGGTGCCATATTTCGTCACCAGAGCGAGGGAGCGGGCTTTAAAGGCGCGCTGTTGGGAGAATGTGTGTCAGTATGTAACGCATGAAAAAATGGAGGAAAAGGGAATAGATGAATTAGAATGTGAGATTGTTACATAAATTATAATATCGCCTTGGATTTAATGTTTGATTGACGTTAAGAGTTAAATTTATTTCGAGGTGAATAATCTGGTGGCCTTGTGGTTAGTTTCATATTTCAAGTTTATATTGGGATTGAATACTAACAAGATATTTGCACGTAAGATGATTTCCTGCATGAGGTTAAAATAGAAGATTTAATGGTAAAAGTGTGTAATTTAATCAGTTATTGATATTTTTTGAAGAGAGAAATGTGTTTGGAGTTTATTGCTATTTTTGTTTTTTCTTTTTCTAATGGAGGAGTAAGCAGATGTTCTACTGGTTTGGAGGAAAACAGATGAGGTGCAGGGAATGATGGGAGTCAGTGCCCCAGTATTTCTCATTGTTGATGGGAATGAATTGCTGTTCTTGTTGTTTGTGGAATGATTTGAGAAGTTTATTCAAAACCAGTTTAGCTATATGTTACTTGGAATAACTGATGTGGGAACACTGGAAAAGTAAAGAAATTTATTGATGGTTAAACTTTAATAAATCTATTATTTTTATTACTTGTTTATTTCATATTTATCAGTAAGTGGGTGTATGGGAGATTTATAGAAGATTATAAATATAAAGTTTATCAAGTTTATTCTTTATAAATCTCTAACGGATAAGGTATATGGTAACTTTTGTTGTAATGGTATTCGTTATAACGAGATTCTACTTGTGCTAGTTCCATTCGGAATGGCTCACGACGTTTAGTCGATTCTTCCAGTCGAATTCTGGAAGTTCTTGGTCAGCGAATTTGGGTCGAAGGCCTGAAGATTGGCAATGCCAACTTGAAATCGGCCATTTTGGCTTCTACTTGCACAGATCGTTGGCCGTTAAATTAAAGTAGCAGCATTTTTACTTTAATTTTTCTATCAATATTTGTAATTAAAGCCGAGTTTGAGATTTGGTTTTGGTTGGAATTGGAGATTTAATTTTATGACAGCTCGTTTGGGCTGTCAAGTGAAGCGCCGTTAATTGACAGAGGGAAGGGAAGGAGATATTTAATGGTTTAGAATGTCGATTGAGTATCGGCGCTTTAAAGTTAAGTAGTTTGGGCAAAAAGACGATGTTTTAAAGGGGTTATTTTTAACTCCGGTTGAATTTTTGGCTTATGTTCCAACGGTCTGATAAGCCACGGCTGAATAAACGCAGTTTTTGTGTTGAGGAAAGTTCCTTCAGGAGTATTTACAAGATACATCAGCACAAAGTAGAGATAAACAAAAAAAGTAGAAAGGAAAAAAGGTTATTTAAAGGCGAGCGATAAATAGAGCGAATGAATTAAATATTAATTTGGCCGTTGGCCGATAGAGTTCATGCTGGAGTTTGGGGTGGAGATTAAGATTGCAAATGGCTGTGGTGTAGTAGAAAAGTGAGATAAAGATGTGGAAAAATGGGTAAAGGAAATGAAATATGTATAAGAATATTTGCTACAGATGGTAGGGTCTCGTGTGAGCGAGATTAAAGCGAGATTGCAGTTTCAGGATGAGCTGATGGTTCTTGAAGTTAAAGGCTAGATTCACAGGGAATGCAATTCTCTGCTGAAAGTGTTATTAGCAACACCTTACTTGCTAACTTTGAAGACAAAGTGTATATCGAGTGATCCTATGGTCCACAGACTTAAGGGTGGCGTTGCCGATGGTAAAAACTTATAATTTTTGTAAACAAACATGCCTAAACCTGCCTGGATTGGCTAGAACTGAATAAAACATTGCAAGTTGAGACAAAATTATGAAACAAAGATTTATCTTTCTCGTAATCGTGGAAACAGTTTACCGCAACATCACTCTTTAATGTGACATACGATGCATATGGAAAAGTCCACTTTCTAAATTTTTGAGAGATACAAACAGCTCCAAAGGGTACTGATAAAGGTATCCAGGAATTGGGTGTGAGCAATTTAACTTCAAATTTGACCTTTATGATCATTCTCGAAGGTCATTGGAGCTATTTGCATTTCTTAAAGAAATTTTGGAGAACGGGACTTCCTTTCCATTCCGTACATTAGGAGTGGAAGATGTCTGAAAACAGTAAAAAATGACTCAAGACTTTTAAAAAGTCACCAAAAGCCAAATGAATTTGAACGGTTTTACGAAAATCTGCGAATGTCTTGCGTCCATGACTCGTAGCTAGATCCCAAAAACCCAAACCAAGGAAAGGACATTTCTAAACCGACGATATGAACATTTCAGGTAAAGTTGGACGGACGTCAGCAGTACTTATGCGCAGTCTGCATGAGCTGCTTGGAAGGCTGGAACACGGTCCTTCGATGCCGCTACTGTCACGGCCAGTGGGACGGCAGTTCCCTCATCCTGGGCACCATGTACTCCTACGACATCTTCGCAGCCAGCCCCTGTTGCGGCGAACGACTCAAATGCAACAACTGCCATCGGCAGGTGATCTTGCCCGAGCAAAGACTCGCTTTCTTCAGCGACTACAGCCACAGTTTACACTGTCCACACTGCAGGTTGCTCGACTTCCATTTTGTTAAATCTCTCTCTACTTATAACCGACGAGAGAGGGAGCAGTAATCAATTTTTTTTTATGTCCAACTGAATTTGCTTTTTTTCTTTTTTCTTTTTTTAGAATTTTTTAAAGCAAAAAAGCTTTTTTGATTACGAATGTAATTTCCCGTAACTTTTTTCTATTCTAAGTAAAAATTAGTGGAAAATAATAAATGAAAAGCTCAAATCAAGGATTTAGCAATGTTTATCTTTTATTTAGACATTTATCCTGTGGATTTATTAGGTTAATGAAGTCTTTAGTGTAAATTGCACATTTATTTTTTTGTATAATAATACCTTGGACTTAAATCCGATTTTATTGTCAAGATGAAATATGACAAAACCTAAGATTTTTTTCTTTATAAAATGAATAAAATGATTTATTCACTGCTGATCATCGAGTAGATGTCTGGTAAATTCATTGATCAGTTTCGCCTGGGTGAATCTTTGTCAGGTAGGATTTTTTTATTTTTATCATTGTAAACAATATTTACTACCAAAAAATATATTGTTATCCTTAGAGCGATGGTAAATGTTGCCATTTATGTAAAAATGTAATAAAAAAAAAGAAAAAATTTAGAAAATTAATAAAAAAAATTAATAAAAAAAAACTAAAGGTAAAAAAAGCACCAAAAATGTTATATATTAAATATATATTTTTATTTTTAACTTTGTGCTCTTAAGTGTTTTTGTTTAATAAAGTTTGTACGTATTGTTAGTAATGATTTCCTTTTTTTTAAATTTTATTTTTTTTAAATATGGGGATTCAAAACATTGTGGTTGGATACAATAGACATGAAATCAGTGCTCTAGTATATTATATCGATTTGTACATTCCTTGATTATTATTTCTCATTTCCATAAGTTTAATGTGAACTTATGCGCATGACAAAACGGACAATAAAAATAGACAAAAAAATTGTTAATTTTTTTTTCAAATTTTCTCATTTTTATTTTTTTTGAAAACAAGAAATATTGTTGTGTATTGATTTATAATATTGGCGTAATAGATGAGATAAATTAGAAATAAACCACGAATGAAGGAATCCTCGGTAAATTTAGGCCTAACGAAGCTTCGATATTGCATTAAAGGACAATCCATTAGTTTAACTGGTTTTTGGTTTAATTTATACGATTTGTTCTCTTCTTACCCCCACAAAAGGGTCCCCGAGGAAGTACTTAGGGGTTGATTTCGATTTTTTCATTTTGAGACTTTGAGAGCACTGAATGTGAGTGAAAAGGGTTTCACTAAGACGTGGGTGAGGGAAGGAAGTTGGGGTTGGAATCTCAGGTCGCTATGAACGCACAAGGAATTGATAAAAAGGATTCGAATTGAATTTTGCATATTTTTGATTTTTTTTGTTCATTTTGTTGTTTTTGTTTTTTTTTTCTGTGAAAAAGGCGTTGTAAACTGTTATCTTTGTTTTTATTTGTTTGTAATGAGGTGCCTTTGGATATATTTTGATTAGATCGTTTAAAATTAGATAAAAAAAATTTTTGATGTTACTTATCAATTTTTTTGTCATTTATTTAATGATAAGAAAAAGTGCAATTTGATGGATAAAATGTATATTTTTTAATTTTTATTAGGGAGTTAGGGGGTAAGAAATGAAGTGAAACTGATCGAAATGTTAAAAAATTGTATTCTTTTCCTCGTTTGACGACTTTTTCTCATTTTTCTACATAAAAACCGAAATTTCGGTCGCAGATAAACAAAATGCCCTGTCACACATGTGGATTCTATTCCCTCCTGTATTTGTATAGCTTTGATACTACTCACATAAATGTTAGGTTCCTGTACTGCAACAACTGTAAAGCTTATGATAATATATAAAACTATAATTACCTTAAAAAAAATTTTCTAGTATTAATATTTTTGATAGGGCATAAAATGTCCAAAAATGAAAAATTAAAAAAAAAATAAAAAATTGATCAGTGTGTATTCCTCCATGTTTCTATGAAAAAAATTCTATGAAAAAAGTGTTTGTCTTAAAAATTAATACTGAAGTACCTGTAAATTAATACCTATTTACAATTTTACTAGTGTTTAGAGAACCCCAAGTTTTCTAAGAATGAAATTGATGTTTTTCTATGTCGGTTTTAATTTTGTGTGGAAACTTCAAATGTAACTTTGATAGCTAAAAGAGAGGAAAAAACTACTTGTTTGGGTGTTTCCGTCTTCTAGTTAACTTCCGCTATTTTATTCCATTTTTACGACGTGTTTACTTGACGACTTGGCCTTGGTCGTTTAGTTAAAGGTTTTTATATTGTTCAGCTACTAAATTAGTCCAAAAATGGTCTGTCAAATTTATGATTATTTTACTTTCTCGCTTTATGAGTGCAAAAACAAACAAAAGATTTTTTCTTTTTATTAAAAAAAAAAAAAATTGTGCAAGATTCTTATTAAAATTGGATTGGGTGTGTGGAACACATGAAAGCACTCTTCTAACAAGCATTTAGTGATGTCAAAACCATGATGTAATTGCGTTACCATTTTATGTTAAGTCTTTTGTAACATTATAGCATTTTATACTAAGCCAGGACAAGTTGTGTAACCTTTAAACATTGTTATTATTTCTATTATTTTGCTTGATTTGACAGGTTGGTAATGCCAGTGCCTTAATGTTTCACGATTTTTTTAAAAATTTTATATATTTTCCATTCAATAACCAATTATATATCATTGACAATATTTACTTATATTCTCCCATTTTGTTTTGACATCAAATACCAAAGCTGATTGAGAAAATGAATTACAAGTGTAGTTTCCACATTCCATTTTAAATGTAGTAAATGTAATAATCTAGTCTAATGGAGGCTCCATACTCATTTTAGCTTCTAAAACAATTGTCACTGCTTTTATATTTTATCTCACCCTTAACTGCCAGTAAAATTATAAATAAATAAAAATGAATAAAAAGTATATATATAAATAAATATAATAAAAATATATAAGCAATCAATGCATTGAGTTGTGTTTGTAGTATTTTTCTTTAATGGAATTAATTTTCTATCAAATAACATATATATTACTATAAAATAGAACTGTTTGATCCACTTCAATAGATAGCTAAATATGCTAAATATAAATGAAAATAAATAAAATACTGTTGTATCTTGATGAAAAATATTATATATCACATTATTATTATATATTTTTATGGTACAGGGTTAAGTTTATTGTATATACTTAAAGTAAATAGTGGAATTCACTGTTCAAGCGCAGTGGCACTGATTTTAGGAGGTAAAATGGTGTTTCATCTATTTTTATCGTTTGCTTGGTAATTTTTTGTTAAAATTCTATAAAATTGGACACAGGAAGTATGAAAGTAGTTTAATTATTAAAAATTATATAAAATTTCAAGATTGATAATGTAATGATAAAATGCAATGAGATGTTTTGTATTGATATAATGTACTGTAAGATGCTGATAATGGTTTATTATATTATTATTATTATTTCTTTTTCATTTAATTTTTGTATTGTGAAATTTTTTAAAATAAAAGTTTAATGTCTCGTTTCATCACACTTGTATTTCCATATGGGTCCCATGAAAAATTGAATTTGGACTTGTTGCATAACTCGAGATGAAATATTCAAACCAACGCCCACCAACCCCAACGACAGCTGAAATCAAAATTAACTTTAATAGGAAATAAAAATGAGTTAAAAGTAATTCTCTTTCAAAATAAAGTATCGATTCATTCCACGCTATTTTTATTTATTTTATTATTTCATTTATTTATTATTTCCGTCCTCATTTCCAACTCCTTTTATGGCAGATATAAATATATTTACAAATCTCCAAACAGCTGTTTAAGGAAAGAAAAATAAGCAAATGAATTTATTGTATCTTAAGTCTAATTAATCGTGATAATGTTTTGATCCGGTAATGACATCACTCTTGCATAAAAAGACCTTCACACAGCGCCTTAGGCAAGTGTAGGTGGACCTAATGATTTTTCTGGCCCTTTCAAGAGCCTCAAACCCTTTAGGCCTTGTTTTGCTTCCGTGAACTTGCAGCACCTGAAAAGTAATTAAAAGTTTTTTCTCTTTAAAAAAAAATTTTTTTTTATTTAGAAAAGATTTTTTTTTTTTTAATGGAAATCTGGTTTCACTTTCGCTTTCTCGCACTTAGAGTCGGCTCTATGATGAAGTTGCGATCGAATCTACTCAATTTTGGCTCAAATTGATTCTTCTGTAGTCAGATAATGCAATGATGGCGTCTTTGACGGTACTGCGGAGTGAGAATGGTCCATTTTGTTTATTTATAACTTAATTACAATTCGTCTTTTACATTGAAATTAGTCGCCGCTTTGTTCTTAAAGTGATTCTTTTCATAATTAATTCCTGAATGGAAAATCGAATCGCATTTTCATACGAATATCTAATGTGGGTCACAGGATGGTATCTTAAAGTAGCAACAAAATCCTCAAAAAAAAAATCAAAAAAAAAAATCGATTGATCAGAACTGATTAAATTACGTCATGATAAATGATAGGAAGTTCAAGTAAGTAAATAAATCAATTTTTTAAACACTTTCTTTTTTAGGAACAATTTGTTTTTATTTTGGAACGAAAACAGGTAATTGGGACAACTCGATAAAAAAGGAAAGATTCTCTTTAATCCTTCAAGAAATCCGGGCACAATTTTGTTTATTTATTTAGTTAACGATGTCAATTGTATAAATATCTTCCTTGCAATTATTTCGCTTCGGATGTCCTTGAGAGAGACGATGGTTTCATCTCCTTGAAGCCCTTGGAAACAGCAACGTTCTCGATTCACGGTGAAGGTCGATCGATAGAAGGCAACGGTCTACAACTTGGCACTGCGCCTGTTTTAATTCTATATTTTTATCGCTAGAGTCCTCCTTATTACATTTTACTAATAAAAATTAATTTGTTTATTACTTAAACACTGTGTTACATCAATAAGTGGATTTTTGAATTTTTTTTCTGTTTTTTTTTATCGAAATAAAAATCATTTTCCTTATTTTTTTTATTTCCCTTTCATTTAATTGACGAAATGTAATTTGTCTTCGTTTTTATCCGGACCTTTAAACCTGTTTCCTGTACAGGAAGAAGAAAATTCTGGAAGGTTTAATTAAAACGAGTTGAGTGTTTTAAAAAAATCTAACCTAAAATAGAAAATGGTTGCTTCTACTATTATTGAGGTTTTAAAGCGACCGTTTTATTTATTTTTTATTTTTTATTTTATTTCGTCGCTTAATAAATAATGTTTGCAATGCGAGTCACTCGGCCATATGGAGGAAAATAAATGTATTTACATTTATGGATGGTCAAGGACTCGAGGTAAATAGCGTTTTTAAAAAAATGAATATTTTATTTTTCTTTTATTTCGTGGTTTCTGGAACGTTTTAGTATACGGTATTTAAAAAATATTTAAATTCGAATTTAATTATAGTGATTTAAATAATTTAATTTTTAATTAAATAGATGAAGTATTAAGTTATGACGCTATTTTTGTTTCACTAATTACGGCGCTAGGCGGAATTACCCCTTGCACCATGGGACGAAATTCACTTCCGGTTTGAATTTTTGGGGAAGCGATGAACCACGATGAGCCGATTAAACGTGAAAAAGGTTAAATATTCGTCAAAATCGATTCGGTAAGTAAAACTGAAGATACCAAACGATAATTAAAGCATTTTTATTTGATATTTTATAGGGATCGAAGTCGAGTGACGGTTTTAAAAGGACTTAGAGACTTAAGCCTAATTTAAGCATCGGAAAATGGCGTCTTTCCAAAAATAAATGCACGGGCCGAATGAACTCATTACGGGGACCAAGTCAACGATTTCTTTACATAACCGAGAAAGTTAAAGGTACGATAAGTAATCTATTTATATTTTTCATTTGACGTTGATTTTTGCGAATTGAACTTTGGGAAATTCCCCCTTTTTTTCTCCGTCCTTGGGATGGACAGGAAATTCGAACCAAGCACCTGTAAATATTTTCCCCCATACGTATTATCTGTTATTAAGAAGCGTCCCCGACACACTGCCTCGGGTTAGTTTACTGCGCCGTGCATCAAGGTTTTGTGGGCTGTCATGCGGAAGAGATGGGGCACAAGTGGGGAAAATGTGTCTCATTACGATGACAATACTCATTCAACGGACATTTATTTCACTTGTTGTGAATAAAAAGGGGGAGATTTGCAGGAAAAAATGTAAATTTTGTGTTTTTTTTGTCGAAAGGTGAAAGTGTTGGGGGTTTTTGGAAGGAAAATTATGCAGATTTGGTGTTTTTGGTGGTTTTTTTTTTTGGTACGTGGAAAGTGAAATTATTGTGTTAGGGTTGATTTTATTATGGGAAATATGTAAATTTTATGGTTTTATGTTGTTTTAGGGCAATAAAATCTCATTATCTGTGTTTTAGGGTTGATTTTAGTAGGAAAATATGCAAATTTTATGTTTTTATATCATCTGTGCACCAAAAAAGATTATTTACAGTTAATTTTATACTTATAAAATCCAAAAATGGTGAAAATATCTCTAGTTTAGGCTTATTTTCGCCTCATAAAATCTCATTTTCTCCATCTTTCTGTCTACAGAACCAGAAAAGGTGAAAATGTAGGCGTTTTAGGGTCGATTTAGTTGATTTTATCAGATACTAAGGTGAGTAATGTGGATAGCAACAGGTAAAACAGGTGTGGTTTGATTCCATGGGGGGTTTTCAGAGGGAAAGGGAAGTTGAAAAAAATAGCGAAAAAAAAATGGACGTAGGTTTCAAGGTTATGGAGCAGCTCGAATCTAATCTATGAAGGAAGGAAGGAAGAGTTGATGTTTTTTATAACAAAATTTCCATTTTTACATAGGGTTCGTATTATAAAATATTTCTAAACAAAATAGTTCATTCAACCCCTAATTTCAATTTAGGGGTATATTTACCCTTACTGACATATTTACCCTTACTGACATATTTATAACCCCCACATAGTCAAACAACGAGTTATTTATTGAAAATTAAAAAAAAAAAATTTTTTGATTTTTTGTTTTGATGAAAAAAAAATTATTTTGGTGAAAAAAATTTTTTTTGATTTTTTTTTTATGAAAAAAATTTTTTTTTTTGGTAATTAAAGAGTTGATTACGAGTGATGATGTGTTGGTATGGGGTAAGGGTTGACGACATTTGGCTCGGTTTCCCCTCTGTTATTCTTTTGGCACGAAAAACACATGCACATCACGATTGAACATAATGTACGCGTGAGCAAATGCGTGATGTGACTTTAAAATAATTGAAGATCAAACTGCCAACTTGTGAGTCATGATTGGGTTTATTATATTCTAAACTAAGGCACAGATTTTCCTTGATGTGTTATCTAATAAGTTCCGTGTATGGACCTTGTTTTTCGTTTAAATGTTAAGGTTTTTCGATTTGTTTTTTTGGAAAACGAGATTGCACGAGATTTGATTTGGTTTGATGGTTTTTGGAGATGTGTGGATGTTGGTAATAATTTTTTAATGGAAGTTTATATTATTACATTATTAAAACCAGAAATCTCGCGAAATCTCGCTTTGTATTTTGAAACGAGATTTCACGAGAGTTTAATTTTCAACAGAAATTTATAAGTATTGTTGGAAAAAATAAAAACAATTCACAATCAATCAATAACATCATTAAAAACCCAGATCTCGCGAAGTCTCGTTTCAAAATTAAAAAACGAGATTTCACGAGACTTAATTTTCCAACTCTTTTTACCCTCAAAAAACAAAAATCCACCAAATCTCGCGAATTCTCGTTCAATCTCGTTCGACGAGACAAAAAATTCCTCCCATTCCTAACCCTAAAACCAAAGCAAGAAAAACAAGCGAAAATAAAATTATTCAATGCAGCTGGTGTTTAGATAATAAATACAAACTAGATAAACGTGTTTATCACCCGTAAATATCATTTACACACTTATCGTTACTCCATCTGGGTGTTGACAACTTGTTTTATCCCCCATCCCCGGGATTGTCGAGTTTAAAGAGAGTTTGTATGTACTTAATCTGCGCTTAATTTATCACGTTCCTCTTTAACATTTCCTGGGCAGATGTTAATCGCGGTATTAGTATTCAGTAAATATCTCGTCAATAAATATAAGCCATGAATTTTTTTTTTTTTAAATAATAGTAATGAATAAGCAAACGTTTACATGATTTCGGCCGGTTTGTACTCGATGTTTATAAAAGGAGTTATTTGTTTACAAGTTTGGTTATCCTTGACATTGATAACATTGATTTGCTGGATGCAAATGTACCGTATGATAAGTCAAGGACAGGTAAGATAAATGAAAAACCTGTTTGTTGGAATGGAGTCTCGCGAAATCTCGTTTAGGGGTGGTTGGAACGAGATTTGAGGAGATTTTGGGTTGGGGATTTGTTGGGAATGTGTTTTGGAGTGGAGGAATGAAAGTCTCGTGATGTCTCGTTTGAGCGAGATTTCGCGAGAGTTGGATTTTTTTTTCAATTTTAGTCGAAATATATAAAAATTTAGACGTAAAGATAGTTTGGAAGGAAAATCTCCCGAAATCTCGTTTGAAATTGTTAAAAACTTTAAATCTTTTGAAATCGAAATTTAACCTACTTTAATTTTTTAATTAAAAAAGAAAAAAAATTGCATTTAAAATGATTTTTTTTTCTAAACATTTTTAATTTTTTTTATGAAAAGACGCTTTAAATAACAGTGATGGCTTTAATTCTACAATTCAAGGCCAAGGTCACAGAGATCCAAGATGGCGCGTCACCGTTTTCCAGTTTCGATTGAGCGTGATGAGTTTAGCGGAGAAATGAAAGGCGCGCATGCGCTCTTTGCCAAATTGCCACCTACAAAACGGGTTTATCTCCGTATATGACGTCATCGTAACCTTGACCGTCGTTTCTTTTTTTTGTTTATTTTTATTTTCCTTTTTGCGCATTTTTGCTGTCAGATTTGAAGGTCACGTGATTTTTTTGATTAAATGTGGGGGTGTTTGAATTGGGGTTCATTTGTGGGGCTACGTCATGACGGTGTCAAACTACTGAAGGTTATGTAATTCTTTCGGTTGCCATGGTAACGGCCGGAAGATTTAGAATCGAGTATTGGATTTTGGCCGCCGGAAGTACGATTTTGCCGAGTTTCCGGTTGATGGAGATGTTTGTGGTTTTTTTGTTTTTTATTTTTGGATTTCGCTTTGTTCGATGGTGTGAAAAAGCGGTGAAAGGATTCGGTTGCAAATTTCAGCACTCGATGGAAATTAGACATGCAAATTCAATTAGGTTTGATGTAGGGCTTTTTTATGTTTTTCGTGGTTTTAAATTACGTGCCAATTACGTTTTTCAATTTGCGATTTTAATTTCAGATTTATTGTTTTTTTTCTTTAAAAAAAATAATTTTTTTGTTTTTTCAAAAATCTGATTGAGTTTTCTTGATGATCGGAATCTCATTTTTTCTAAACAAAAAAAAACAAAAAAAAAAAATGGCGGCACACCCCTTTCTCCACCCACTCAATGAAAAATTTAATCGAATTTTTCTAATTTTTGGTAAATTTTTAAAATTTTTTATACACACAAAAAAAAAATGGCGGTTCACCCCTCCCGTACCCCTCCCTTGAAAATTAAATTTGATTTTAGATGATTAGATTTTTTAAGTGGCCACCCAAGGGGGGGGGAGTCGTTGGAAAAAAATTAATTTTTTATTTTGTTTAAAATTTTTTGTAATAATGAAAAAAAATGGCGTTTTGTTATTGTTTGATTTGTGAATGGCGCGTTTATTTACTCAAATGATATGACACAAGAGCGAAATCTTTCCGTGGGTGGCGCCCAGGTCTCTTCGTGCGATCAGGGCGGGCGGAACCGGTTTCAAGGTTAAAGAGGACATTATATCGGTGGGCCCAGAAAAAGCCAAAGCCGATCCTGCATCTGAAAACAGGGCATGACGGGAAAAAGTCTCTATGGCAACCAGTAACAATGTTACCTATATTTTTTCCTCCACGTCTTTGTAATCCAAAAATAGGCCTAATCAATTAAAAAAATCAAAAAAAACTCGTTTGGTTGAATATTTTAATTTTTTTTTACATTTTTTAATTTTTAGATGCGACCGGTCGCGTTTTTTAACGTATTTCAGCGATCGATTCGTATTTATTAATTAAAAATGCGGGAAATATCGGTTTTGGGCGAATTGGGTCAGTATAAAAATTGGTTAGTAGTGTGGGGGTGGCAAGTGAGATGTGACCTTGAAACTGTTGCCATGGTTACAGATGGTGCGTAGAGCGATCGATGTGTTTGCCGCCTTGCTTCGCTCTCTTCCCCGCTCAATGGGCTCGCTCCTCGGCCAATGCACCTACAAAACCAAGGCGAGGTAAACACGATCGCCACTTTCTAAATACCAGGTTCGATGCCAGGGGACGCTCGATGCTGAATTTTTTTTTTTTTTTTTTTTTAAATAAAAAAATATTTTCATGGAAAAATAATATTTTTCAATTTAATTTTCTTTTTGGATTTTATTTTAAAGATTATTTTTAGAATTTTTTACTGTATGAGGAAATAGGAAAACGGATATTAAAATTGGTATTATTGAAAGGTGGGCTTTGTTGCATTACACTGCAGGGAAGCCGTGTTGTGTTTACTTTAAAAAAAATTTTTTTTCTAAAATTTTAAAATTTTGAATTTTTATAAGTGGTGGGTTGGGGGGGGGGGGGGGGGTTAACCCTTTGGTTTAATGTAATCGCGTTTGGATTTAAATTAATTTTTTTTATATTTTTAATTTTTTTGAAGGTAAAATGGGGTCCAGTTACTACCTGGACGGCGTATGGGTGAAATTTAAAACCGAAATCCATTTACGAGCGTGTATTTGGTTACATGGGTTATCAAAAACATTGAATCGAGTGTTTATGTTTAATGTCACATGTTTGGGTTACATTTTTAGACCTTTTTTCTCATTCGAATTCTCATTTTATATATTTACAGTGGAACCTCGATATAACGAAGTCATTAGAATGAAAACCCCGTTATAACGAAGGCATTGGAAGTGAATGGATAACAAACTCGTTACAACGAAGTGATTTTTGCGATTTCCGATTCTTTATAGAGAGGCTCGTTTGATTTTTTCAGTTTTAATAAATTTCGTTATAACGAGGTTCCATTTTTTTGAAATTTTAGATTTTTTTTTTGATTTTCTCATCAAAATCCAACATATTTGAACCTAATACCTAACCCCGTTATAACGAATCCACATATAAACCACTGTTAATAATTTCGCTGTACCGAGGTTCAATTTTTTTCTCATTTTACTGATTTTCCTGTAAAATTCCTTCGACTTAAATAAATGTTTATTATGGCCATAAAATATAAACAGAAAAAAGTTTATCTTATCTTATTTATCTTACATTACTCCCTTATCTTATTTATTTCTTATTTTTGGTTATTTTTGGTTAATTAAATAACATTTTATAATTTTTTTAAATTAAAAAAATGTATTTTTTGTGAAGAACAATTTCCGCCATTACGTAATTTTATATTTTTGTTTATAGTCGCAAATGTGTGAGAATTACGTAATTTATTTGTTTATTAAAACGAGTTTTTCTGTTTTTCTTACGGGATTTTAAAAAATACGTTAAGTGGATTTTGTTAATTAACATTTCGTTTAAAATGTGATTTGATTAAGTTAATAAGTGGGGAGTGGGATAAAGCAATTTGCGCGACTGGTACAAGTAGGAAATGATTTTCGGTTTAATTTTTAATGTTTGGGACCCCATTTATTTTGCGCTTTTATGTGCCGAATTAGAGATCGATAAGTTGGTTGGGAATGTTGGCGCCCGGCGGCGCCACTGCACGTTGAGGGTGTTTCCGGCGGTGAGTGGGTGACGTCAGTGTGGTCTAGGGAGGGTGGAGAGGGGGTTAAGTGGGGAAATGGGTTTGGGATTTTTTCTTGGTTTTTGGGAGGGGTTGCGAATGGAATGATGGGAAATAATTTTTTTTTTTTTTTTTTTTTGGGGGGGGGGGGGGGAGAT
>JAQIXT010000698.1:0-26227 GCA_034700445.1 Stenotaenia linearis | reverse complement strand
TTTGCATCCATCAGCTTGGTGGTTGGAATTAAACTCATTGTGCCAAGCATTTGGAGAGGTATTATAAAATCGAGTTGCCTAAGTAGGTATTCGCAACCGCTTTCACACTTGAGAAAAGTGACAAATTCATTAAGCAAAACAACGGAAGTGCTTTGAATAGACCGGACAAAAGGCTTAAGCCTAATTTAATGTCGAAGACAGCAAATTTTGTGTTTGGATAGCAAAGCTTGAATAATGAAGAGATTTCTCGTTTGGCGAGAGCAAAATGCGAAGTTTTTCACGGGCAAGTTCTCTGGAGAAATCAATAGCTAGTGCGTCGAGATTTGTGAGTGGGTGGTGTGAATGAATTGCTTTTCGTTGCACCCGCAACCAACAAATTTGTAAACTGTGGTTAAGGTGATTGCCCCGCCTTTCAATTAGTTATTAGTGAAAAGAAAATTTAATTTTTTTTTATTAAATATTTTTTTACGAGTGAAATTGAATGTTTATTTTCACATTAAAAACTTGGCCAACTCGGGTCTTTGTAGCGGCCTCCATTTTCAACTAGACTCATTGAATTTAATGTATATTCTCGAGTGCGTCGTTAGATTCGCGTTTAAAAGTCATTACAAAAGAGGTAAAAGAGAGAACTAATGACGGTTATGCGCCTTACCGATGTTTTTGGAGAGTTGACAGAAATTTCTAAATGAATTTTTAAGAGTTTTAAGAGCGAAAATGTTTTTAAATTTTTCAAATTTTTTTTCTGCATTTCAAGTACGACTAAAAAAGATTTAAATACCGTATCGTTCAAAGTAAATGACGTATATAAAAACGGTCTCAGGAACGAAAGGAGTGGAAAAGCCATGATGGTATAAAGGCAATTTTTTGCTTGGAGTACTAAAGTACTTTTTTGCTTATTTTTTTTCTTTTTCATAACGCCATTCATAAGAAGCTAAGGAAATGGGAAGAAGAGATAAAAATGGAGTGAATGCCTTCGTCAGCATCGCGGATATTTTTTTAATGAATTTTTTCTTATTACATTGGAGGATTTGAGTTTGAAATTATTTTTTGAACTTATGAGGATTAATTCGTCATCTAAGTGGATTGAACGACGACAGAATGCCAATAATAAGAGTTAATTAAGCGATTAGAGTTCCTTTATTATTAAACTTAAAGACGGAATTGTAATAATTACTTGGAAAGTAAATATCACGCGATGATTTACGAGCTTCTAGTCTATTAAGTAAAGTTGATTCATCGTTTGGTGCAGCCATAGCTGAAGTATTCTTTTGCAATTTTCCAAATCAAAGCGCGCCACCTGACGTTCGGTGCGTTTAGGGTCGTTACAGGTCTTCCTTAGAAGTCTTCCGATATTATTGGTGGACGACTATCGATTTCGTATTCTCTTTACGAATTCATGGAACAGTTTCATTACTTCACACGTGTGCCCCTTGTAACCTTTTTGGCGAAATATAAAAATGTGAAGAATGAAAAAATAGAGGAACTGTATAACAAGTAAGTTGAGGATTGCTGAGGCTTCAGTTTTCGCAATTTCTTTTCATTTTTTTCAATGGGAAATGTTTGTTTACAAGTCCGTTTTCAGATTGAGTGTTACGTAAATGAAAGGTGGCAGTAGTTTTTACCGGCAGTAAATTTTTAGATGGCAGAAGAATGGATTTTGTTTAGCAGGTGGCCAATGATTTGCCGAGTAATCTGCAATGGAATTTAAGAATTATTCTAATGCACTTTAATATAAGAGACGTGTTAAGACTTTGATTTACATTTAAATTGAATTTTCTAATAATCGATGGGGGAAGCTGGCGTAAAATCCAATTTAATAATTTTATTAAATAAATAGATTTATAATAATTTTTTTTTTAAATTTTTTTGGAATTGGGATGAATGAAAGTACGTGTGATGGAATTCGTACGTTTCTAAACACAAAGCGAGCAAACTGAGACCGCGAGATAGAATTTCGAGATTGGGCCGAGCTGACAGTTTTATGTATTGGATGAGCAAGGAAAGAAATTATTCTTGCAATTGTAATTCTTTCTGTCTCCTGTTATGATAAGGGGGAAAGCTGAGTAAAGAAAAAATTCAGTTGACAGGTTTTATTTGGAATATGTGAAGGTTGGAGTACACGGAATCAGCCAAGTGCAAGTTTCAATTACAGGCGTCGTGCTTAGATTTGAGCAGGGCGCAGTTGCCGCTTCTCTGCAATTCACTCGCTGAAAAGCACCGCACAGAGAAGAGAATCGCTTTCCTGTCACGCAAATAACTTTTACGTTGATTCGTGTAGTGTCAGCTACTTTTGGCTGAATTTTCAATGAGTTCTCAATATGATTTGATTTAAAACGAGCTTATCTTCTTATTTTACTAAAATACAGGGTGAAAATTTTAAATTTTTTTAAAAAAAAATCATGATCTCCACTTCTGACGTTTTATCTAAGAAACAGATGAAAATTTGCATCGTTTAACTTAATAAAAGTCACACTGGATTATTTATTAACTCTCGATTTAGGCAGTGCATATGTTCTGCATTGCTTTATTGTGTAAGAGATTATTTACGTTAATTCTAAATCAAATTAAAGTAAGTTTTCAACAAGTAGAAAGTAAATCCACTTAATTGAATAAATTATCGATTTTTTTTTTGGTTTTCATCTCACTTCGAATTGAAAAAGATGTATTTTTGCGATGGACATTCATTTTTCTTTCTTCTCATAATTTTCTCCGGCTTATTCTCTGTGCGTCGTAGCCATTGTTATTAACTCTTAAGATGCCAGTGATGCTGATCGAGAGGCTGGAGCCTCGGATGGAGTTGAGGTCTCAGTTTTTCTTTTCGCTGTTATTGGTTTCTGTCATTGCTTTCTTTTCTTTGCCACTTGGCTTTTTATCTCTTTATTCTGGTTTTTGTCCGTTTGGTTGTTCAGATTGAATCGGAGTCTTGTTAAATATTTACATTCATTAAATTTCAAAAATTGCAAAATGTCTTTTTTGAGAGTTGAGAAATTTTTTATATTCTGAGAAGTAGAATTGTCTGATTTAAGCAATCAAAGAACGAATTTTTCAATTATTTACTTTTCAGTACCTACATTTATGAATGAATTCTAAAATCTTTTAGGAATTATTGTTTTCTTCTGAATTTTCCAAACTGTGGCTGAAGTGAATTTTTGAAAAAATCGCTTTTTTTCATTTAATCTCGCTACATGTAACTTTTTTTTTTGAGGTTGTTTGTTTATATTTCCAATTACGAAAAGTTTGTTTAGAGTTTGAATTTATCTGGTGCAAGTTATGTATAAAAAAAGTGAAATCCTTTTATGCTTTTATGACCTTTAAAAATCATGTTTCGAAGACGTAAGATTTCTGCGAAATAAAAAATTCCTTCATTTTAGAAAAAAGGAACTTTTTCTAAACTTTATGCAATTTGGCTGAACTTTTTAGGTTTTTTTTTTTTTTTTTTAAATTGATACTACATTGGGCCACTGGGCCACTGGGCCAATGTAGCCATTGTTTCTCTTCCCACACTAAAGAAAACTGTATGAAACTACTAAGTAATATTGAAATTTTCGTTTTTATTTCACTAATCCAGTAGGATTTCTCACTTGTACTTATAAAAATGAAAATCGTTTCATATTCCAAAAGTAAATATATTATTTATCCCAGCTCTTAATTTAATATTTTGTTAATCCAGTTTATAATCAATATCCGCTTCCTTGAGAAAACGTGATGATGATGCAACCGGCGGAAAATCAAAACTATTGATCGATAAGCCATATTCCAAAAATAAGTAAAATAAGACGTATTTTAATTTTTTACAACAATTTAAAATGTGAATTACGATTTGGAGTATAATTCTGGCAACTACCGTAAGCTAAAATTGGCGTTTTTGGTTTTTACAAAATCCCAAATCTATTTTATTCTCGATTTTACCTCAGAAGGAAGCTTTTTGTGAATGATGTTAAATTTAGTTTGGCTTTGATAAAAAGGGGCATGAGCACAAACAAACTGAACGTGAAATTAGAATTCTTGTAAAGTGATTAAATTCGAAATTTATTTTTAGTTGTGATTCGATTTGATTTTATCCGCTAAACACATACAAAAGCAATTTGTATCCAATACTGAAATCCAATTTCACATTTCAAATTTACTAAAAATAACTGCATTTTGACAATCGGATTAATAAAAGCTAGAAAATGCGTCTCGTATAAACTGTTCAAATTCTAAAGCGCAATAACGGTTAAAAATTGGATTTAATCGGACGCTAATTCCACTGACATATAAATACGAACATTTTCGAAAATAGTTGTGGATTTAATCCCCGAGGAAATGCATTCTGTCTTCTTCGTCGATTTTTCGTAATCCGCACCGCTTGAGAGAAATTGCTTCGCTCTGGCTCAAGTGCCCATCGCACATGCCTGCTCCATATTTTACGCTTCTTTGGTGATACATTTAGGCAACTATTGAAATGTTCATTCTCCCTGAACGCATCACACGCTTGACGAGTCTGTAAGGACTCATTTATAGTCCAAAGGGCCCGGGGCTTAGCTCTTTTCGACCGTAGATCCATTATAGTTAATAGTCTTGCCCCGTTATAAACTGCCCTTTAATCTCACGTGAGCGTGATGAGCGACATGTATACAGATTGGTCCTGCCGTCGGTTATCCACACAGGTCACGTACTTACTGAAGTGAGTGTAACGTGAGCTATGAATTTGCTTTCTACACCAGATAATCATATTAAGTTGCAAAGTAAACAATTCCGCTATTGCCGTTGCCAGGATTAAGAGACTTATTGCGTTCAAGTGAAACATTGAATAGACGGGTTTAGTTTTATTCCCCTCAACTGATACATCGCCATGGGAATTTTGATCTAATTATCAATTAATTTCAAAGTTAGGACAGGTTTAAATAAATAGTGTAAATATGCAAAAGTTCTGTTTTCTGGTTGTTGGATATTTGTGGAGTTTGCATTTCGTACAAAAGAGTTTTACAGGGGATGTACTTAGCTGAGGTTGTTTGCATTGCTCGTAAAGATGTATCCTGCCGACCTCATAAAATTATCCGAGGTATTAAATTCAGAAAATTGAATAATTTATGTAAAAGCGCGTTTACTGAAAATGTTGCGCGAGCTCTAGAAATTTAATGTGAAGTCATACAAATTGTGTATTTAATCCGTTTTGCTTCTAAGGGTTTTATTGTCTAATGAAAAAACTTTCATTTTTAAATCATGGGTTAAGAGAAATTATTACACATTTCAGTTAATATTTTCCAATACACTCGTTGAAAAAGATTTAAATTTTGACCTTTTATTGTACAACTTTAATCTCTCTTGCACATATAAAAATTTAACCCAGGTCTATTATTTATATCTTCTAATTCGTGTTTACAATTTTACCTTTTTTTTGGATTTGCCTTTAATATCAGTTATTATCTGTAATTATATACAATTACGCCTCTCACAAAGAGAATTTTGAAGTCGGCTAATAAGCTGAGTTCTTTGTAATGCCATTAACCTGGGACAAACAATTATATAAAATGGACTTCTTACACTAAAGTATATCAATTGTCATAAATTTGACAAAAGAAAGCTTATGACATCTATTGTAATTTGATCCAAATAAAAACCGATTTAATATTAATTACCTGAAGGAAAGGCCTTTGGCATCACTGCTCCAAAGTAATTTTACTCTAACATCGTGACTGAGTATAGCAAATATACCTAAAGGTATAGAACATATAATTTTCACCTTTGCTATTTGCATTAATCACATGATAAACATCTCTTACATTAAATTAAAAAATTGCCAAGTTTTAGGTACATTTTCTTACCTAAGGATAAAATGAAAAATTGATTCAACCTTTATGTTAAATCTTAAACCTCTCTACCACATCTTAAAATTTCATCACCTTTAAGTTTTAAGATGTAACAAGCAATTCTCTACCTTTTTCACCTTCTTTATACCTTTATACATGACTTATAAATATGAAAGTCTCTATTAACCTAAATTCACAACAATAAAAAAATTTAAATTTTTTATTTAAATACCTTAAGATAGTGAACTTGTTTTAAAGTTTTTTTTTATTTAGTTTTTCAATAACAAGGTCTAAGAATTAGAATAATCTTCTTAGCAAGTAAATCTTCACCTTGTTATTTTTGCTAGACTTCCTTTCCTCCCAAAGGTTTTTTCTTATTACCAAAGTTGTGTTGCGTGTTGTTCATTGTTGTTAGTTTTACGTCACCCTGCCGCTTGATTAGCTCGTTGGCACTGCCCTGTGGCAGCCTTTGTCAATTCTCTTTGTTCGAACTACCTTCCCCTCTGTCAATGAGCCATACTATCCTTTGACTTGAACAAAGGCCTCATCCAAGCGATTGCTTAGTATTTTTTTCCTTTTATATTTCCTATCTCGAAGGATGAAATTAGTTTTAGGGTTGTAAAAAATTCGAGGCATTTTGTTAGATTTATATGGAGATTTAAAGGTTTCTTGGATGCATAAATCGCTCGAATTTAACCTTTATTCTGTTTACATTTTCATTACTTGTAATGATTCTTGACAGAAAATTCCGCTCGGTTCATTGTTTTGATCGCTTTAAACCGAAATTTTCATTATTTACATCGAGGATTGACATTTTGGAAATTGTAAACAAACAAATTGACTATGTGAAAGTTGCCTGTTACTCGCAATCACGGTTACGCATCAGTGCATTACTCTGTCAGTGATTTCATCTTGTTTGAGCGAGTAAAGAAAAAACAGCCCATATGACATCATAAAAGTGAATTTGTGCTTTTATTTTTCTATCCTCAGCTAAAATCGCGACGCGAATCTGTCACGCACACACGTCTAACTCGTGCTCTGGTCTAAGTACTTAGTGACACATCGATTCCTCAGCTGACCTGATTTATCACTGTCATTTGGGTCCCACCAATGTGTCCTCACGATTTGTCCCGCTGGAATTGCTCTGGAACAATACATAAACCAAGTCAAAGACTCTTCGTCAATCATTTGCTTTTTTCCTTTCTTGTTATTCGGAATTTCGCGCTGGGAAAAACATTTTTTGCTCGTTGCAGCAAACGGAATTCACTCGAGTGTCTCTGCAGCCGTTGAATTTTCCTACTGCAATTATAAATGTGGCAGTTACAGCTGTCATTTAGAAATAATTGCATTTTACAGTTAGTAAAACACCTTTTTATTAGTAACATTTATGTACAAACACAAGCTTTAAGACGGCGAATTCGATCTTAAATTTATAGGAAACAAAATGGCTAATAATAGAAATCGTAATTGTTTTAAATCCCAGCAGAATGAGATTGAGTTTTTCCACTTATAGGTCGTTTTCTTGTTCCTTTCTAAGAAAATCCAATTGAATTCCGATACTTTTTCCTTCTTCCTGTCTGAGGAAGTTCCCCACGGAGCGCTAGCAATTGCTGCAGATTGTCAGCATTGGTGAGTGACAGCTAATTAATGACGTCAGCGAAAGAACTCTTCTTCCGATGTGAAACCAAATGATCACCTGTTGTGGCGAAGAGTCTGCGATGAACTTTATTATATATATCTTGTTTTAATAAACAAATATAGTGGGTGTATTTTTAGGTGTCAATTTTTTTAGGGTGAAAAATTACTCGGTGTGAAGAAGCCGATCAAACTGTCAATTTTGAGCTCATAAAAAACCATCAGCAGTGAATAGAGGAAAACTATTCTGCTTTGTCAAGCGCGTTGGCGATTGATGTTTTAAGAGTTTTTTTTTTTGAAATCTACTTGAAATGTCATAACGACAAAAAGCAAGTTTGCATTAGAAAAGAAGAAATGGCATCATTAAAACTTTTTATGCGTTTTTCTCTTTTGGTTCAGAAGATTATGCGCCTTCGCTTTAGTATTGATTTCCAGTTGCGGACAGGTGGTTGGCTCTTTTTCCTCTTTTTTTCTTAGAATAAATATTGTAATTGTAATGTAAATGTTTTAATATTGTAAATTTATAATTAAAATCGATAAAAATCAGAAAAGCGGAAGGATTATAGCAAAGAAATTTAATTTCTCACAGGCTTGGTAAACTAAGAAATCGATTTTCTTCTATTACTCCTAAAAGGGGCGCATTTTCTTTATTTTAACTTATATTATATTTTATATTAAAAATTTGTTAAGAAGGAGTGCCAATAAAAAAAAAAAAAACTTTTTAATAAAAAATAATAAGTTAACTTAAAAAATATTTTTTTTAAATAAATAAACGTGAAAAAGACGTGATTTTTTTTTAAATAAAGGAATATTATTGTATTACATTGTTAAAATGTAAACAAATTTTTATTTGAGTTTGTTATTATAGAGTTGAGTTGTTAAAACATGTATTTTCCACTGAGAATTGAAACTTAAAAAAATCACATCTCCAGAGCGGTCCCTTTGTGAGTTAAATTTAGTTAAGAAATTTCATTGTACAATAACATAACAGTTTTGCTTTTAAGAATATCGAAACCGTTTTAAAATTATAAATGCAAATTTACATTCGAATGACAATAAAATGTCATCTTTTGGATGTTATTGTTTGATTTCCTATTTATGCCGTTTTAAAAGACAACTTAATACCGCGCGTTAAATGTCGAAGTAAAGCCCTAAGTCATATAGAAGTTGTGTTTCTATTACCAAACGGGCGATAAGAAACGGGATTGGATGCAACAACAGGTGACAAGAAGCAGTATACGCATCCACGAGGGCTGTTTAATAGGCTATTTAAGACAGCGGGATCTGCAATAACAAAGAGCAGCGAAGCAAATGTTAAACTACGGGGAGCAATTAAGGGATCTTGTGGCAGTTTGTTTTATTTGTCATCGAAACAAACGACAACGTTTGATCGTTTTTTTGCGATCAAAATTAAAATCTGAATGATTTCTATTGATTTTTAATTACTTCAGAAACCTACATCGAGGTTGAAGTATTATATTACGTCCAAACTAGTGAGGATTCGTATGCAATTTCCGAAGACTGATTGCTTTGGGGGTTGTTTGTACACTTAATACGAATTTGATGAATAATTGGAACTGGTTTGTGACAATAGTGTGTATTGATTTTTGGAAGGAAAAAGAATAAAACGAAAAGATTATAAAATTTTAGCAGAATCGCGATAATTTTTTGAAATTTTTGATAATATTTGAAATTATTTCGAACACTTGTGGCCGTTTGTATCTGAAGCGAATCAAACTACACCACTTGCAGTAGTCATAAATAATAGAAGTTAAAATTAATTGTATTCAACACATTGTAACTAAATTGGCCGAATTTGCCCTCAATTCTTCCATTGAAATTAACGATATTATCTATTAATACGGATGGCTTCTGTACAGTTACAGTAAACAGTTTTATCCCATTATTATCTTTATTAATCAATAAATATCGATCAGTCACAAATGAGTATTTGCTAGATTAGCAGTCCCAAATTGGGCCAATTGTCTCGCTTGATCGACTGTTCGAAAGCAAATAATTTTTTTATTTAGCGAACGATTAGCTAATCCATCTTAGAAAAAAATAAAATTTAATACCTGAATATCAGAGAGCTTCCCTTTAAAAAAGTTATGAAATATGCTTGACATTTGCTGTCTGAAAATATTATCTTTTATGTTTGTTTTGTGATTTCTCAAACGCCAGAACTGACAACTCGGTGTTTGGTTTTCAGGCTGACAAGAAAATCCGCGAGCGAATTCTTTCGAAAGATGTTTTCTATTATCTGATTAGCTCCTTTTTATAATTAGGATCATTTAAAAATATTGTGGCCTAATTTTCGTTCCTAATTAAGTGGCTTTAATTAAATAATTTTTTAATTACAATCTTCACTGTCGGCCGTGATCACTGTAATTTAAATGGTAATTTTATTCAAGTCTCAATTTTTTATTGTTTTTCTTAAACTTTAATTCTTTTTAAATTTTTTTCCCGAATCGTTCAGGGGCTATAAAATTATTAATGACTTCTTAATGATTTCAAAGTGTCTAACGATTCGATAAAAAATAGTTGGTGAGGTTGGCAGATTTTAAAAATTTAGCAGACACTTTTTTCCTTATTTTTGGAAGTTTTTAATGGCGTTTTAAAGACAATCAAGTTTCTGTTTTTGGTTGTTCTCAAATTAAGCTATTTATATAAAAACTTGTAGATATAAAATTTCTAATGCGGTGTTCCTAAAAGGAAATGTTTTATGGTTATAAGAAAATGTCGTAAAAAGGATTTAAAATTTTATATTTTATTCAATTCTTTTTTTTTCTTTTTGAAATATAGAATTGACAGAAAATTGAGTAATAAAATGACACCGGTTGGTCGCATTATTCGAATGAAAATAAGTCATTTCCATACGAAATTCTTGCCATAGTGCATTATGTAAGAAAGTAAGTTTTGTGGCTTGTTCTTATTACTATTTTATTGGTCATTAAATGCGTATTTTTTATTGTTCCACGTCCAAGATTGATTCCAGCATATAGATGGACATTAGGCATTCTTTAATAATTTAAAATAGAACAATTTAAAATGAATTTTACATATTAAAAATAGTTAATTTATTTTTGAACACTTGATAGGTGATTTATCACTTTCCATTTGACTCGGAGCCAGCAGTAACGGAGAAAGTGCGTTAAAATTATTAGTTTTTAAAAAGAGTAATTTATCATTATATACACCTTACAAGATGGGGGGGGGGAATGTGACACGTGATGTAATGTAAAGAGAAAGTGAGATCAAATTATGGGGGAAAATATTGACCTTCTGTGAAAAATAAAATAAAGAAAAGAAATATAAAAAAAAAAAATTCAAGTTACACAGCTTTAACATTTGAACTTTTTCTTTTTGGTATTAAGGGGATTTTATTTTTAAAAATAAAGGGGAAGTGAGTAGAAGAGAATTGCGTCTTAGACTTTTGAAGGTTTGTGTCGTTGCCTGAGTGTAAGTGCACTTTTTTCCCTTAAGGTTTAAAAAACGGATTAAAATATGATAAAAAGAGAATCGAAGGGGATTTATAGTGTAGAAATGAAAAAATCGTCGTGTTTTTGTCTAAAATTAACGTTTTATTCATCATTTTCTCTATATATCAGTCTGCTTACTTGATTAAGCAAAAAGGGTATTTTTTTTTCTATGAAAAAAAAATCACATATCCAATATGGGAGTTTCACATTTGAACTCTTCAGTTCATTTATCCTTGATTATATCAAAAAAATCGGTTATAAGTCTACTGCAGTTAGCCCGAAACGTGTACTTTACATTGAAAAATAAATATTATAGTCATTTTCTAAACAGAAATGCACAAGATAAGTTTTAGTTTGCTATTGACAATGATAAAGATGATATCTGACCTAATTGCCACGAAAATACAAAATCGATTTACACATAACAAGGAAAAAACAAATCAACAAGGCTGCAATAACATTTGTAATGGAAGAACCTAAGATTGAGGTTGCTATCATACATCTGACATTTCGCTTCTTTTTTTTAAAATTTTAACGACCATCTGCTAATTAAATATAATTAAACAACAAACAATAATTTAAAATTAAATTAACAGTGAACGATTGTCTGAAATTCTCTTAAAAACAAAAACAAATGTTTGCATTTGTAGTCTTCTCAAGCTCCGCAATGTTAATGATGTTTTTCTGCTCCTGTGAATGGTTGGAGCCATCAACAGAGAGTTGTGGGCTTAAAATAAGCGAGATAAGCCCCAACAGGATCTAAGTCTGCCACACAAAGTCCTATTGATGAACAAATCATTTTCGATATATATTTTTTTAATAATGTTAAATGATCCTGATTATTTCGAAAGGTTTTCATATCTTAATTGAAAGTTCGAGGAAATGTTTATAAATTATCTCTAACGTTGCGGTTCTTGATTACAAATTATGTGGTTTCAAAATAAAAAAAATTTTTGATTAAAAAAACTACAATTAAATCATTCAAATTAAAATCAGAGCAAATGGTCTTTTTTTTTTCGTTATTTTTAATATAAAAATATAAGTTTTGTATTTCCAAATTCGATTTTTATAACTATTTACGTCAAGAGTACAAACATTGAAAAAGGAAAACATTTTTTTCGTTGATTGGTTAAGGTAACATAACTATTTTTTGTCTTGTTACAATAACAAAAAAATCTATTATTCTCACTATTGTCTTTCACGTTTTTGTTTTATTATCCATTATATTTATAAGCGTGAGCTTGAGCACAGTACGATCAGGATAGAATTTGCCATCAAAAATAGACTCTAATATGTACACACCTAAGAATCCACTTTAGCACTAAATTATAAAATAAATAGAAAAGTTAAGTACAAAATGATATTAAAAAGTAGATTTGTGAAACTAAAAATTTACAATTTCGCATTTTTTGCTTGTTTTTTTGGTCTAGGCTTACTATTTTGTAAAAGCGTGTTAACTTTGAGGAATTTGGCATCCTGGGAGATGTAACAAACTCGAATCGATTGAGTTATTTATTGAGATTCAATTCTCACCAGATGTTTAACTTAAGATGATATTTCAAGAGTGAGCAGTTAATTTTTAATTCGATTATAACACTAATAGATGAAAATGACTTTGATTTACATTCCTTTGAAAGAATTTAGCGCCGCCTTATTAACCAACGTTTCGTAAGGAAATAGTACAGTTAATCGAACAATACGAAGGTCAAAATTACAATTTTTTTGTTATTGATCGAAAGAAAAAAGGAAAAGTAATTATGGAATATTTGTTTGAAACTTGATTGACGACCGTCATATCGCTCCCTTACATTCCATTTCATTGAAAGCCTACTTCTATTCGAACTCAATTTATGGACTAGTTTCTGTAAACAAACTCATTAAAATAACTGGCTGGAAGACTGTTGTCCGGATTTTGCGTAAACTCATATTTATTTTGAAATTTTTATTATATTTCCGAGAATATATATATTAAGATGTTTGTTTGCAGAAAATATTCCTGATTGAAAAAGTTTTGAGTAAGAAAAGAAGAAAATATTGACATTTGATAACATTTTATACACAAACAATGATTTTAAATGAATAAATTGTAATAATAATAATAATAATATATAGGAAATAATTTTATTGTGTATTTGGAATGACTGCACAATACCTTAATGCGAGTCCGACTCGACTTTACTCTCCTCGACGAACGAACTGAGATGTAAAGTAGGTGGGAACATCGTAACAATCCTCTCTTTGATGCTAACTTCCTCGCGAAGAGTGCACCTACACAAAATCTTCTTGAAGGCGTAGCGAAAATCCCGACTGAAAAGCGCGTACACACAGGGATTGACAGCTGAATTACAATAGCCGAGCCAAAAGAAGACTGAGAAGAGAGAATGGGGAATACAAGAATGTCCTTCAGAACAGAAGGCCTCGACTAAGTATATCGTGAAGAACGGTAGCCAACACAGAATGAATCCTCCCACTATAATTCCAAGCGTCTTAGCCGCTTTAGTTTCTGTCCTAAACCGTTTCACTTGAGCTTTAATATTTCTTTTTCCCATGCGGGCAATAACTGCTCCACTTCCGCTCGACGGAGTGGCCTGATTTGTGGATGAATTGAAGTCATCTGCCGCTCCTCCAGCAGCGGATGGCGAAGGGTCGTCTTGGTCACTGGCGTTGCTATTGGTTCTGCTCTTTGGACCGTGGTTTGCCAAGAGCCATTGATGCTGTGCTGTCTGTTTGCTCTTCGCATTCTCCTCGCCCTTGATTTTTTTCGCGCCGAAGAACTTGCCCCGACCCGAAGGCGGGAAGGTGACACTAGTCCGAACTCCCTTGAGGCCCACTCTCGAGGACGGTTTGATTTCTTTGTGTTTAAACGAGGAAGATGAGGACGAAGTTGTGGCGTGCGATGAGCATGTGCCGTTCGATTTAACACTGTCGTTTCCACTAGAATAGAAGTCGGTGCTCGAACGTCCTTTGTGAATACGGAGCGTGAGTCTCTGCTCCTCGAATCTACCACCCATAGTGGTCGTCTTGAAGCCTTGATTAATGGCTCGCGTCGTTTCGACTGCAGCACGATAAATTCGCCAATAGAAGAACATCATGACGAGCATGGGCAAGTAGAAGGAACCCAACGCCGCGTAGATACGGTATCCGCGGTCCGATACGAGCTCGCATTGGCATCCTCGTCGAGGAGACGGGTTCGTCAGGTTGGCCCACGTGGCGAGGGTGCCGTTCACATCGAAACCCTCGACAAACCCCGAAACGTTCGACGGCGCGGGCTGGACGGGCAAGTTCGACGGCGCGGTTTGCACTGTTGTCATCAGTCCCGGTAAACAAATGATGAATGACACACACCACACTCCGGCTATGAGTGCTTTAGCACGACGAGAACTCATCAGATTCGGATAGCTCACGGGTCTCGTTACTGCTAAGTAGCGGTCTAATGAAATTACACAAAGGTTGAGGATGGATGCGGTGCACAGCCACACGTCTACAGCTAACCACATTTTACACCAGATTGAACCGAATAGCCAAACGTCCAGCACTTCGTAGGCCGTCGAGAATGGAAGTACGGCGAGACCCACCAAGAGATCAGCCACGGCTAAACTCACTATAAACAAATTAGTGACTGTACGTAATTTCTGGTGAACGAAAACCGCCATTACGACTAAGGTGTTACCGCCAATAACCACGACGTTGATGAGGCCCAAGACGACGAAGGAAGCCAAAACACCTGCGTCCTTTAAGTTTGCATCTCTGAGTGGCTCCGAACACGGATGAACGTCGTCATCACCATTATCAACATTTCCTTCCCAAAGAACTGCGTTTCTGGCAACTAAAGAGAGGCTGGAGTTTATCATGTAGGACCAAGGGACGCTCCAATTTTCCATGACCCCCCCAACCTGTCAAAATAGAGTTTAAAACAAAATATTCAATTAGTAAAAAAGAAGTTCAAGGCTGCGGTCCAGTTCTGGCTTTAAATTAGATTAGATTTTTGAATTTCAAGGCTACTGGAGCAGACGTGAGTGCCCAAGAGCTAATTTCTCTTGATAAATAACTAAAGGGCTCACTTTCATTTTATAATAGCATTCCTCAATAAATTTTCTGCGTAGGGTGAATAACACTCCTATTGCGATTTGTTTTCTGGGAATTAACCACTCAGAATTTCTATATTTTTAGTTTTAGTGAGTATTTTTTTTTTTACAATGTTGTAGGGATCGATGCCAAAAAAGGTTAAGAGGGAAAAAAATTGTCACTCTCATTCAAAGATGTTGCTTTCACAGGTATAAATATGGCTTTTTTAAGTTCAACGATCTATATGTTTTAAAAAGGTTTTTGCCAAATTGGGGATTTATTTTAAATCCTTTTAAGTAAAGTTTTACTATTTTTGGGTTTGAAAAAGCTTCGGTTGAAAAAGTTCCAAGAAAAAATGTTTTCACGCTTGAAATAGTATAATTCTTAATGCCCTTAAGTCTTAAAAGCGATAGCGTCAAGGATTCCACGCTTTAATTTTGTATTTTCTATAAAAATTTTAGTTTCTAAAGAAAAAGGGGAAAAAAAAAACTTTTTCTTTTTTTGTTTTTACAAACAATTCAACTCCCAAAGGACATTTAAAATTAACTTAGCAGTAGTTGGAAATAAAGAAAATATGAAAAAAATAAAAAAGAATTTTTTTGAAAAAAAAAACAAAAAAAACTTACACCAACGTTCGGACAATTTGTCTTATTTTTTGAGGACCGTTTTTTGTTGACGGCTTCTCACTTTGGTAACACTTTGGTCTGAAAGGATCGAGTCTTCCGGAAGAGGGCTCTCGTTTCCTTCACCTTTTGTAATGTAAGCAGAAAAGTGCGGATGTGAAGTGGCTTTTGGTGTGAGTTTCCTTGATATCCATTGATCTGGCTGCATTAGAGACGATGACACAATTTCACCATTCACTGACATTGCCGTTTCGCACGTTGTTTCGAGCCGCTTATTACAAGTTCGCAACGTTGCTCGTATTTATAAATCGCTGTGACTAGAACATCTTTTTAAGAAGTTTGTTGGATATCTTCTGTCTGCCAGTCGACCTTTTGCTGGTTCCACGTCTGCAAATGGAAAGCCCATACAGAGATAAGCGAATGAAAAGTAAAGTAGAACACAAGACGCGTTACTATCGCCAATTGATAGGAGAAAAGTGCTTACTTGAGCCAGCAAATATCGAGTTAGAAGGACAAAAGACTAAGATGGGCAGTGGTTTTATGGATTTTAAGTGTTAGAAAAAGATCGATCGTTTGGTTATAGCTAGTAAATCCAGGTTGGAGGTTTTGCTGAACCGAACGTCACTTTTTAATTCCATTTTCGGATGGATGTGCGTTGAAGTTGAAATTGGATAAATGCCAGCAATGTTGACAAAAATGTCAGGATGTTGACAATAAAATTAATGAATGAATATTTGTAAATTTATCTTATAAATCAAATCATGTCATTTGTTCAAATTTCGTCATGTTTGCTAATATTTAATGAAATTGATGTTGACTCGATTTTAAAATTGTTTTTATACTTCTTTGTATTTTATACAATAAAATTTAACAAAAATACGAGATGACTAATGTTGGCATTTCCCTCATTAACCCACTCTTTCCTTTGTCTCATTTCTAAGCCTTGAAGTAATATTCTTAGAATTACTATAATATGCTGCCAAGTTGAAATTGAATCTTGTCAGCTTCCCCGCCTGTAGCTTTCGAACTAATACATCGTCTTGAATCACAGTCGAGCCACTTAACTCACTTTTGTGGCGACTTGCGCGTGGTTAAATCGCATACAAACGCGTTTAACTCTTCCGTTTTTAGCGTTTTTAAAAGATCTCGGATTACAAAGTCAAGGGGATGGGATTGTAGGCAACCATGCGAGAAGAACTGGACAAGGCGTAGTAAAATAGTTGGGGTGGAAAAGCAATGTCGTAACTAAATATAAAAAAACGACGTTTGACTAAAAACAAATGGTTATGTGCTGGGTATTCTGTTTCGCTACTTGTTTTTCGGTTCAAATTCGAGATAAAAATCCCATTCTGTGTATTTTATCTCGGAGTTTCACATCACTCGCTTTAATATATCGAAAAAAGATTACGTTACGATTTACTTTTCGTTGTTATTTAATAACGGTAATACAATTATTTGTAATTTAAGTTTTGGACTTCACTGACGAGATGGATGGTTGTGGTCAGACGAGTCAACACGAAATAAATGATAAACTGTGGCCCTTGTTTACACGCTCGTCGTAATTTATAAAATGGATTTAATATGACAACAAAAAGAAGTAGAGATTTCTTAAGTCGTTATTTCTTTCTTTGCTCCGTGATTTAAAACAGACTGCTTTGTACTTATTTATGTTCTTAGGGTCCAGTGTTGAAGATTTAAAACGTTGTTATTGCGGAATCTTTTTTCCCCGTGTCATCTCGCGTTTGATGTTGCAATTTGTTTACTCAAAACTTGTACATAAACGCGTTTATACATACCGGAAATAATGCAAGTAAATAATAAAAATTTAAAAAGTCATAAAATTTTGCAATTACATATAAATGTCGTGTCATGTATTTTAAATGATTATATTTTTAATTATTATTATTATTAACTCCGACACAATATCTCAATTAGATAGAATTCCTTAAATTATCTATATTATAATTTTGCAAGCAGGAATAAGCGCTTTTGTACTGTATTATTTCCTTTTCATTTTAATTTTCACGCATGTTTTTAGATTTCCTCTTTATGAATCAGTTAAATTTTGAATGCAACTCAAAATCTACAATAAAACGCTTTTTAGTCAATTTTTAAAAATCTAATTTTGCTGTTGAATAAGTTGATGAAAACCTTAAGGGTGATGGATAATTAAACGCTGTGTAAGGTGCATTATGGATTTGTTAATTCAATT
Organism: Stenotaenia linearis; assembly: GCA_034700445.1. NCBI lineage: Eukaryota > Metazoa > Arthropoda > Chilopoda > Geophilomorpha > Geophilidae > Stenotaenia > Stenotaenia linearis. Next base: position 8,421 of record JAQIXT010000698.1, on the reverse strand, counting down.
TCGCAACAACTATTTAAAAATGATATTTCAGTTCAAAATTAAGCAGCGCGATTTATTTTTTAAAATAAATTTAATCAGTTATGATTAAAATTATAATTAAGCTGTGAATGAAAATATATCTTGACAAAATGCAATAAAACTAAATAAACAAGGCAACTGACAAGTAATTAATCCTAAGGCATAAAATTAACTTTTTGACTCGCACTTCATCATCTAATGTTTATATTTGATGTTTCATTACCTCTAAGGAAATTTAAACAAAACGAAAACAAACATGATTTCTTTCGATTCAGATATCTTTACCTTTTACACGCGCACGAATTAATTAAACATTAAAGCGTAGCATTTTAATAAAGTTTACTTCAGCATCATATATTTCTTCCCTTTAAACTTGAGGAGAATATTGATCGGAGTTTTTAAATTTTTCATGGATTATGGGCTGAATCACTTTGGAAAATATCAAAAAGCCATAACTTCAGTTTTCTAACAAGTTTTTTACATTTAATAAAAGAATGAGCAAGTTTTCATATTCTGTTAACTATTATCGATTTTTTTAAAAAGTTGATGGAAATTGATGGCGTAATTGGATTGAAAATGACAAAATGGTGTTCGTCCGTCAGAAACACTAATAGTTTATGACATGAATTGAAATTAGGTTGAAATTTTCTTTGAGCTTTTAAATTTAAATATTTGTATACTGGATACGATGATTTATCGATTATTAATTGAAACTCTTACCGCAATTTGAGTGTGAGATAAGTTTATCTTGTGCTTGAAATACGCCAAAATGTGCTAAATTAGCAAAGATCGCGTTCGGTAAATCACTATTCATCTAATTCTTGATCTTGATATCTCTCTTTTCTTTATATTTAATAGCTCTATAACTTCCTTCTTAATACAATGCGTTAATTGGATCAATTGAAAATAAACTCACACACATTGAAACAGCCTTACAATATTATCTAGGAAATTGTGCGAGTGTTTATCCAATTTCAATATAATAATACCTTGAAATAAATTGAAATAAATTAATGATATATTCAGCAACGCGTTTAAAATTTGAAGTCTATTTAGTTCGTACATGACCTGTCACTTGAAATAGGGAGAAAATGTAAAAAAGTGTTTTGCAAGCATCGTGCCAAATTAAACTTTACGCATGATGGGCTTATGGTAGATCAAATTAGGAAGTAATCTCGACAAGTATAATTTTGTTGTTGCGAAGTTTAATTGATTGCAAATGTCCATTTTAATTGCATATTTTCTTAAATTTAATAACTGATATCGCTGATTGTGATTTGGAAAATGAAGTTATTCATTTAATTAAGCAAGAAATAGCTTTGAAGCTGAAATTTTAATTGCACTTGAATTTAAGTTTCGAGGAACGCTCAGACAATTACTTCGAATGTTTCATTCAAACGGGAACATGAAAATAGCAATTTTACATTTGTAATGAAAACAAATCAATTTCCAATTGAACTCAAAGGAGCAGAAAATCAATCTAAATTGATAAAATACTGTGCGTGCTGTGCAATTTGCTTTGAAGACACTGAAGGTCCAGTTGGCAATCAGTGGATACAGTTGATTCGGTAAAACGTTTTTAACATTTGACATTTAAGTGGCAGGATTTTCTAAAGCGAAACGCAACGCTTAACATAAAAAAGATTAAAATTCTTCATGTGGTAGTTAGCGTAATTGGTTTAATCCACTCGTTTTCCATTATAGCTTTTGTTGAAATTAAGTCTTGTAACAAACTGGAGGATGTTGTAGAAAAAATGAAATGAATGATGTTAGAAGTGTGCTTTTTAAATGAGATAGGCGTCTACATTATCACATAATGAGTCCCACTAATGAAATGGTGGAAGAAAGGGTTTTTGGTCAATTAAAGATGCGACCCTGGGTGACTTTAAGTCTTAGCAACATTGGCCAGAGAAATTCGTTACTTATTCTTTCTACTGTTTTAAAATTTCTTTTTGTTTTTTCATTAACTCACAGCTACTGTTAACCTACAGATAAGCTATTAAAACTGTCATAATAGTTTTGTCAGGAAAGTCAGACAGAAGTTATTCAGGATTATGTAAAGGGAAATAGTAGAATATTTTTATCCGGGCATGTGTAGGCAATAATAACAAAATAAATCATCGTTTTAATACAAATAATAGTTTCAGCGTTAACGACTTTTTTTTTATGGAATTCCAAAAATTAAACGAGACAAAAATTCTTTTCCTGAAATTCACAAAGTTAAATTAAGCAATTTAAGTTATTTGATTTTTAAAATCAATTTATAGTTGTAGAAACATCGCCACTTGTAGAAAACTCAACTCCATTCAAAGTTGCAATTAAAACAATTAAAGGAATTTAACAAGTTTCCACATAAATGAATTGGCATAACTTTAATTCCAGCACGAGCTTTAATATTAAAGAACGACATTAAAACACAATTCCATGAATGTACACTATTATTATTACATCATTCTTTATGGACGGTATCTATTTCCGCTTGAGAAATTATTCGTATCTTCAGATACCAATTTCCATACAAAAGGTTGTTTACGAGGTTTAAAAGCTTTTAGTCCAATCCCAATAGTTAATGCAAAGAATGAGTCGCGCTTCCACGGAAATCTCTTTACTTCGTAAATTATTTCTAACCCATCTGGGTCTTGAGACTAAAGTCATTTGTCTCTCACTTTCACTGAAAGCTGGAAGTGGTTTTTATTTTCTCCGATTTAGTTCTGACGATCTTAAATGCGCACGGATCTGCTTATTGTTTGTATCGCCGTTTCTTGTTGAACATTTCGTGGTTGTGGTTCGTTGGAGGATTAAATTGTTCTTTTAAATGTAGTAGTCGAGAATTTTTAAGCTGAGGAAGTGAATGCTGTGATGAAATACGCACAATGAGCACTCTGTTGATTTATTGCTCCATTTGTACTGGAAAATGTTTTTAAAGAGATTGATTGTGATAATTTGCAGAAAAGGAAACGGGAATTTTAAACAAAACCAACCGAAATTAAAATTTGCTCGAATAAAGATGAAAAAATTCGAGTGATTAAAGTTAATTTTAATCCAATGTGTACATTTCTAAATGAATTTTTTTTCAATATTTAATCCAATACAAAAGTTAATGAAACAGGACTGCAAATTGGAAGAGATTGGGTTGGGATTAAAATTGCGTAAGTCGTTGGTTTTGCTGTAAGATATCTGGCAAGGTTCCACTGAGGGTTGCTGCGTTTAGAAATGTGTCAAGAGCATCGCTCAGTGGGACTGAACCGGCTTCTTAGCATGCACTTGGGCAAATTGATTAGCGGAACAAGAAATAAACAACTCGTTAAGGATAAATGAATATTAGTTTCACTTTTAGCTTAATTGCCCTTCAAAATTCATTCAACTATATTTAGCGGGAAGTTTTCTCACAAAAAATCGTCTTTTGAATCTGAATTTTCAACTGTGAAATTGTTGGGATTTTTGTGTCTTTTATTGAGTGTTTAAAGGGTTCACGCAATTTGCTACGGTCTCCCATAAGCCAATGGTGAAGTCAGGTGCGGCTATTTCGCCTGCACTAGCCAATTTAATGGCGCTGATAAGTAAATCTTTTCAGACTGACAACTGAAGTGAAATTTCTTTAAAAATCCTAATGCGAAGTGTCGTTTGTTTTTTAATGAAATCCATTGTTTGAAACAAAGAGAATTTTTTTCTCTAACTGATAACACAAATTCCACTTAGTGAAATAAAATGGGCTTGCAGCTGAGTTATACCATTAAATGATGTGGTGTTTTTAGATTGCATCCGTTCGCTGACAGCTGGCAAAAAAACATGGCATTGTGCGTAACTTCGTTTTGCCGGTCTCTTAACTCGTCTTGTGGATTTGCTTTATTTCTCTTTTTATTCAAACAGTTTAGTAATTTGTTTTGTTTTGTTTTTAATTTAGAAAGCTCGATTTCTATAAGTCATTTGTTTCTTTAAATTTCATTTTTTTTTTTTTTTTTTTTTTTAAATAAAGAAAAGGAACTTTGAGGGAAGTTAACAAACCGTAGAATTAATCTCAAAGTTCATGTACGTGAAATTTAATCATGATTATTTATGCACGGATTGGCTAAACCAGTCACTTGGATTTATTGTTATTAAATGCAGTAAATTGGAAACATGAAAAATTAGGAAATTAAATCCGAACTTTTTATTGCATCGGATTTAAATTTAAAGTGTACTACCGGTAGTTATCGGCGTGACTTTTGACTTTATAGAAACTACCTGATAAATGAACTGCACTCATTAAAAGTGTCGGGAACTGAACCAAAGAGTTAGGGAATAAACGAGCGATGCAAATATGGAGATAATACAACTGTGTCCTTCATCCATTCAGTAATTAATGAGCGGTTTGTTTACGTTCAGTGCTAATGGGCGTTTTGGCTGAGATTTTGGCCATCTTGTTATAATGCGTATTTGTGCCGGGAATGTAATTGGGAGCGCGAAAATAAAAGTGAAAAAATAGACTTACCGTAATTAATGACCGCTGAAATCATGTTTAAAACATATGTCCTTTTAGGACCTAAAATCCAATTGCACTTTTCAAAAACAGACAATAAAGACTTGGCAAAAAATTGTCGGTTAGAGCCACCACATGTGAACAAGTGAATCAACGAAAAGGCGTGACCTCCAAATGCTACAAGTGAACGGCCTTTAAATTTGTAATTCGTATATCTGAAATAGAAAAAAAATTTAAAAAGTAATTAAAAAGGGCGAGGAGATAAGTCTGAAAGTTTTAAGTCAAGGGATTTTTTAAAGAAAGACTCGAAAACTAAGTTCAACTCGTAGGTGTAACTTTTAAATGTTTAATTACGCGTCAATTTTCATTTTACAACTAAATTTGCCGGAAAATTAAGTTGGAAAATAAGCATCAATTAACTCAATTCGAATTGTTTTCTTAATTTCTCTAATTTTCTCAATCATGTAATGGGATAATGACGTAATTACCTGATCTAAAGTTCTGAAATAATGATGATAGTCAATGTACGTTGGTTTTATTCCGATATAGTCTGTGAGCTGTCACCTGTAGCGTGCTTTGTTGCCAAATGCTCAACTCTTGCGTGTTCTGGCGCTGGCTTCCTAGCGCGTCTGCGTTTTCAAACTCAGTCGAGGATCTTCTGTTTTTGGTATGACTCTCGTGTTTTCCGCTAGAGGTAATAGTGTGCAGACTTTCACCGCCCAACCTCTATTGTCGTCACTCGCGTGCTTGCGCGTGCCAGGTGAATTTATGTTCAAACAGGCGACATCTATGGAGGTCAATTCAAAATTGTCTTTTTATTTTTATTTCTTTTAAATTTAAAATTATAAAAGTTTTTTAATTTTACATAAAAAAAAAATCTTTTCTCACCAAAAATAAAAAATGCAAATGAATTTTGTATTTTGTCATATCAATTAATTTTCAACAAATTTCAAAAAATTTCACATGGTAAAATAATTGCAAAATTCAAATAATTAATGAAATGGAAATGTACTAGAAATGCCACTTAAAGTTTGAGTTATTTCTTGATTTGAACAAGGTGCCCTTTTCTACAACCTTGGCAAAACTCGCTTTGAGATAAACCACACAAACAGCAAAGTGGAATTCGTGTGGAATTAAAAAGTAAAAATAAAACTAAAAATAAACTGTTTTACTGATTGTTATCGGTAACATTCACTCAAACTAAATTATAGTTGTCTCAAGTGATTTGAAATTTAGATTCTAAAATCTTTTTACACTCCCATGAAGATGATACAGGTTTTATTACGTACTTTGATGCTGATGACTGGTACTGTATCTGCTTTCAAGTGATTCCGTTTATAGCCACATAACTCTATGCCTTCTAACTGCTAAGAAACGTATTGCCGGTCTCTGCTGGCTGGTAATGGATCCTTTGGAAAAATGTGCTTTTTGATAGATGGTTTGATGATAGGTTTTGTTTATAGTTTTAAAATGACCTCGTGACATTGTGTTTTATGCAGGTAATGTTTGCAAATTATTTAATCTTTTCCATCTAAACTGTCTGTCTGTTGTATCACAAAGTTTAAAATTCCCGGAGCTATATTGTGTGGTGTGTAAGTCCCATGAGATGTCTGCAGTGAATTTTTAAGTATTTTTTTTTACAAGGTTAAGCTTGAATCAGAAAATGTGAGTTATTTTATTTTATAACTTCATAACTTGTTATTATATTTGTTTAAAGGGATCTCGGTGTGAAATGAAGAGTGCATTTGATGGAGAATTTAAAACTCGTTATTCTTGGAAGTTGGGTGTATTACCGTCATTGAAAATTATAAAATTATTTTTTAAAAATTAATACCATTAATATCAAATTAAAAAATGGCACTGATTTGAATGAAACATGCAGATGTTTACACTGTAATGTAATTTAATTTTCTATTTTTAATAAAAAATTATTTAAATGTCATAGGTAATATTTTTCATTACTGCAAAATAAGGTAAACATATTGAAAATTTTAAATAAATAAAATAGGTGTTTTGAAGTGCATATATCTCACAGCGCTGAATACACACATAGAAATAATGGTGTTGGACACCTTTATAGGTGTAATGGCTTGTCTGCTTAATTTTTTCAAGAATGGTAAGGGTTATACGTAAGAATGAAACTGGGAAAGCTTTTGGATTAAGAAACACATTCAACTTCAAGAAGACGTTTATAGCACTAGAGCGCATTGTCCAGGGACCTTGTTTCATTTCGAAGAAAAATATCAAAGCAACATCAGTTTGTCATCTTACGGATATCAGATTTAAAGATTTAAAAGAATGAGTTAGTGTTTGAAATTTCGGTAAGTTTTCCACTTTTTTAATGTCATCTGTAAATGTTAGGTTTGTGAACATGATGTATGGTCGCGTTCGTCATTATAAAATAACATTAAACATTTAAATCAATGATTCTATGACTTGTTCAAATTTTCTAATTCAACATCATAGCTTATTAAACTCGTCCTTGTATTGCATGTTTTGAGAAGAGTTTTTGAGGGATTAAGATAATTTTAGAAATTATATGTTAATTTACAAAGATATAATCATTTCAAAAACAATTTTGGTTTTATTGCGTCTCATTCCTTGAATTATATTCAAATACGTGTGCTAGTTGTAATAAACTTTCTCGTTTTACGATAATTACATTTTTCCACTCACAATTACTGTACATCCAGTTTGCACTTGATTTTAAACCGATATACAATAGTCATTTATTATCTGAAATGAGAAATTGATCACTAATGTCTCATAATGGTCCTGATATTACGCAATAAAACAAATCATTTTTAATTTGGAACAATTATGTAAAAGATCTATCAAAATTTTGTTACTTGTACGATCTGACATTTTGAATGCGGTAAAATAAGATTTTATTTTTAAAAATTCCAAATTACTTAATTTTATTAAATTATTTAATCGATTAATATTTATTTCTAAGTTAAAGATGATAAAACTGAAACATTATTCAGATTAATTTTGTAGTGTACGTGACACGAGTTGATGTTTTAGCCTAATTCTACATCGTGTTCCTGTCAGATGGGGAACGATATCTGCATTTGATGTATATGAATGGCTTATTGTGCTTTTTTATTTTGATGTAAAAAGTTTCTGGCATCGTATTAACTTTGAAGTCTCGAGTGGGCGGTTTGTTTAAGTAAAAAAATATTTCAGTAATGTGATTGCTACTAATAAATGAACCAATAAAGTTAAAGAATTTACTTTAGCGGTGATAATCTGTTGAGGTAAGGGCTTGATAAACATTTAGCAGATGTACAGTGCAAACAATGCGGAGACATTCTGTAAACATTGGAAAATTCGAGATATCTAAGCTGTTTCTTTTAACAATAAATTAATGTATAAATCAATGTGATTAATGGAGCTTTTATGTATTATTTAAACTCATTTTTCTCTTGTATCATTAAATGGAAACAGCTTGGATTTCTAACAATAAAGATCCATATAAAGTATAGAAATATAATTCAGAAATATTGCACATTGATGACAAATTGTTTGAAATCTCATTTCTTGATGTCCAGCTTTTCTTGATTCCTAGTGGTTTAAAAAAAATAAAACTTTTTAAAAGTTACTTCTTAGGATAGTAGATGGAGCCACTAGTTGTGACTCCTTTAAAGAACAAAAAAAATTTGTTCTATTTTTTTACTTTGGTGATGTTATAATTACAAATCATTATGCATTTTATTTGTTTTTCTATTTACAAAGCAAATAATACAACAATCATCAATTGTTAAATTAATTAACCTTATCCGAACTCGCAATAGACAAATTAATGTTATGAGTCCATAATTTATTCAAATAATGACTCATTCAAATTCTAATACCGACCAAATGACTAATTAAAACTTTGCTTGAATTCGATGTCATTTGTTCAGATTTATTAGATTTGATCTTTATTTACATCTTTTAGT
>JAQIXT010000697.1:0-26232 GCA_034700445.1 Stenotaenia linearis | reverse complement strand
CTCCACCTTTTCATTTACGACCACAATCTGGGACTATAAATTGTCTCATTTGAAATTGTCAAAATTTGAATTTCTCTGCTGTTAAACCGAATTTACAGCTAGACGAAACACATTAACTCTCAACAGTTAAAGACCAACTCACCGACCGATTTAATTCTTTGTTTTTCGATTCGATGCCCATTGGCTTGTGCTGTGGAAATGGACGAGAAGAGATTGCCGAGCTGAGTCGACAAACCAGACATCTTAATCAAGGGATTAAGTAGGGGATAAGTGGTCATGCTGCTCACAGGGTGTAGTTGGGAGCGCCATTAATTTTCACACCCTGTACAAACATTGGCAATCGAAGCGCGAGGTGCAAGTCATGAGATAAAATGGTCCCAGGCAGCACCAATTCAGATTTAAGGCCTCACATATAGAATGTCTGAATGAAATCTATATCGACATTTTATTTCTTTGAGGTATGTCTGTGACATAAAAAAATGATTAAAAGTTCGATTTTAAACCGAATTGTCTTGATAAAATCAATATAGAATCTCTATATTTCTAACATATGGCAGAGATATAGAAAATCTGTATCAATAACAAGCTAAAATAAATCAGATTTTGGCACTTGAGCAGCCATCTTAAGAGATGACTAAATGGTGCAACATTGACTTAGTATGATATACAGGCTGTCATAATAAATTTGTCAAATTTTGCTAATTTGCAAATTTGCAAAATTTTTTATAAAATTTTTTAATATTTCCTTACAAAATGCTCTTATTCCTGGAGTCTCAACTGCTATAAATCTGTTACTGTTTTTGCATTAATAATTTCTGGGGTGGGGCCTACTTTCTTAAAATGATAAAATTGTTCTCAAATTAATCATTTAAATAAAGAAAATATTAACTAGACTTCTTTATAATTCTTTTAAGAGAAGAAAAACCTCATAACTTTAAGAAATAGTAAGTGGTAACTGGTAAACCGCTTAATTCGCCTTTTAACAAAAACCAACATCTTTTACAATTACGCGATGCTGCATGGTACAGCATCGCGTGCATCGGGAATCGGTGAAATGTCGACCTCGACATCAGCTTAAACTTTTGACTTGATAGGCATCAGGAAAGCATTTAATGACTGGTTACTGTGTTTCAATGATGCCCCCTGAAGCTCGGATGTGTTTTGTGATGACGGAAATTAGTAATGTTAAGCAAATTCCTATCAATTTGACCCCATCAAGAACCATAAGTAATTAAATCCACTTTTCATCATTTGAGCTAAAGTATAACTAATAAAATTTTATTTTTCCAGGCGCACTTTCCGCCTGATCTCACTTCAATGAAATTAACTCATCAAAAGTGTCTATTTGTAGCAAAGTTCGAGCATTTCTCAAACCAGGTTGTCATATGGAGTGGTTGAAATGAATCTTAAAGCTAAAAAACGTACAAAAAGTTGTTGATTCTATCAAAATCACCAAAATTTCACCGAAATTTTATCATATTTCTTAAATTTTATCAAAATTCGCTGAAATTTCACCAAGTTTCATAAACTTCATAAAAATCTATCGATTTTCATCGAAAATTCAATGAAATTTCATCAACTTTCGTAAAACTTTTCAAAATTCGCCGAAATTTCATCACATTTCATATATTCTTATCGAATTTCATCGTTCGGAAATTTTTCGACCATTCTGACTTCTCAGCTATTTCTCTTACATATTTCATCCAACTGCAGCTATATCTCTCAGATTTAGACAAGTTCCTGAGTTATATCTCTCAGATATCTCACATATAATTGTGCTACTTTTGTAACTTTCGTTATTATAACTTTTTACATTTTTTTATATAATAACACAAAATGAAAATTTTTATTATATAAAAATTTACAATTGGTAGTAATAATAGAATTTCCAAGTCATTTGTTTCCAAATTTTTTTGGTTTGAGCAAATATTTTCTATACGTCATTGATTGTACGCATTACAGTAAATGCACACTTTGTAAGCAATTTTCTCGTACGTTGCGGTGATCATGTGATCAAAGCTGCTCCTGATTGTGCCTCGCTATGTCCAGGCACTTGTCGCGATGAATATTAACTCCCGTATTGATTACGTAAGCGGGTTAAACGGAAGCTGGTTGAAGCGATATGTTGACTCGCGAAAAGCTCACGAAACTATTGTTCGGTGACAACGTTCGTCGTTGTTGCTTTCTTGGTTTTGTCTTCTTTTTTGATTTGGGAGTAAATAACGTTTCCATCAAGCAAAGAAAAACGATGATGATGTGTAAAGCCAAAAGTACATGGAAAATATACTGAATTTTGCACGTTTTGTCCAAGATTACACCTGAAAACAAGAGGTAAAAGCTCTTTTGAGTGAAAAGAATAAATTTATTTATTCAGATTTAAAACACTTTACCTAAAATGGGTGTAAAAGCTGCAAAGATCAGTCCTTGGATAAATTGCAAGAGCATTAAGCCAGCAGGAAACTGTTGAAACCCAACGTATTCCAAAACAATCGATGAAATAACAATAGCACATCCACCACATCCGAACCCATACACGCCTATACTTATACAATGCAAAATATAGTTTTTGGAGATGAGAAATCCTTAAAATAAAACATTTCATTGAAACATCAAATGAAATCAATAAATAAACTGAATTCTCACCACACAGACAAGGAAGCGTGAAGAGCGTAAGAATGAGTAAAATCCTCTGAGGTCTTAGATAACCTTGTGGGAGTAGCCAAGCGATTAATAGCCTGGATAACATGTCGCACAACACAAACAAAGACAATAAGAGCGCTAGTTTATGGTCGTGATTTCCAAGATACTGTTCGTATATCGTTGTAAAAAATAGTACGTTTGGATAGGTCAAATAAAACACACTCGACGCAATGACGATGAGAACGTATAATGGGTTCCTTAAAAGCAAAAAATTGCAGATGGCAGCTTCGGGAGTTTTGCTTTTGCTTCTGCTTCGAACTATGGCGCCGTTGATGGGGAATTTGTTCGACGAGGTCATTTTCGGGATAGAAGATACTCTTCCCATGTTTTCACTGTGACTTCTGGGTCTCCATTCACTTCTGTAATAATAAAAATGAATTTAACATTATATTAGGACAAAGTCTTATAGAACTCACATTGTATTGAGGTTGTTTGAACTAGATGCAATATTAGTGAGGTGTGACCCGTAACTTCTACTGCGCTTCATTTCAGCTCTGGCCGAACTAAGTTTGTTTGTATTCACGGTTTGATTTTTGCTGTCTGAATCGTCATTCTCAAGAGGTTCTTGCTCCTCTGGGATGTCTGGGAGGGCACTGGTTCTAGATCCAGTGCTGTAAGTTCTTATTCTCGCTAACCTCATTGAACTAGTTGGAATAACAATCTTGCCATTCTTTGGGGTTATAATGACCACACTTTCGTTCACGTTTCTTTTTCTTTTCTGAGACTTCTGTTTGCGAATTTGGATCAAACAAGCTTGTCCGTGACCGGTCGGGTTCAACGTGAGTATGTGTCGCATGTCCGAGACTCCTTTCGAGCTCAGAGGTCCAGGTCTGAAGAACATTCCGGCCACACATATGTGAAGTAGGATTCCACCGAGTAATAAAATCGTTCCCGAAGGCTTGAATGCGTTCTTCAGAGATATAATGAGGTGAGGAAAGAGTATCTGACCACAAGTGCTGATCAATAAACAAATTCCAGAAGCCAAAGGTCTTTGCTTGCGAAAGTAGCGGTTAAGTAGCATGGCGCCTGGATTCAAGGCGAGTCCGGCTCCAATTCCTAAATAACACAGGTTATAGTTCAAAGTTGATCGCTCACAAAGAGATGACAGATAAAGACAATCGGTTTCATACCTCCAAGAACGGCAAAGGTGAAAAAAAAAATGTGACCATTGTAAGCTTGTGACGACAAACAGACACCTAAACTCAGAAGAATTCCTCCCGTCAAGGCAATAGTTCTGCTTGAGAAAACACCGAGCAATAAACTGGTGACTGGACCTGCAATGATAAGTCGATTTTCTTCGTTACGCAAGATTTTGTAGGGTTGTGGTAAAGTATAGACGCAATTACAGTTGTTTACGTTAAAAGTCTGCTGAAAACACGAGTTGTTATGACAACAATCCAATGCTGTAATCAGCCAATTTGCCTATAACTTGCATATGTTTTCATTCAAATATAAATAAGTTGTACTCGTAATTTGATTGCTGACTCATACCCTGCCATTTGAGTTATTTTAAGAGTTAGGGGCGTCAACTACATTTGATCTGATTGTGTTTACGAATGAAATTTGATGAGATGTAGGCTGTTATTTTGTTTATTGTTCTGTATGTAGAAACATGTGCTGAATTTAATAATGAGTTCACTGAAATGCTGACAAGGATAGTTTGAAAAAAAAGTAAACAAGGTAAAATTTGAAACAACAACGCTGATAGCACGATTTAAACAATATTTGCTACTATGCACGGATAAGAAAAGATAAGATGAGGTGTCTGTTAATAATATCTGGTGATGTTATCTGTTGATATCTGAATACCTACTGAAAGTCACCAAATAAAATTATTAAGTGGCGACCAATATTTCTAAAAATATTTTTTTTCTCCATTGTTTGCTTGGAAACGTTCGAGTGGTAATTTTCCACTAATTGTCATCCATCTAATTAACAAATGCCCTTGCCTCATTAAACTCGCATCGTGTGATTAAAGTGTGGCGAAATAACCTGAATGTCTCATACTTGCCTAGAAAATTCCACAGAGCGATCATTACGGCGTTAAGCAGCGTGAGATACAAGAAATTCGTCGTCGATGGAAATAATGCCTTCACTTGCTGTCCGATGATTCCGGTGCAAATTAGCAAAGAATTGACCAACATGGTCGTAACCGCCGTGCCGACGACGACGCTCCATCCTTCGCCTCCTCCGTCGAGAGAAGCGTTGGTCAGAGATTTTCTTTTCATGCCGCTGGCTCGGAGATCGTTAGTCTTCATATTTGGATTCGATCTGACGACAGCAGGTTGGAATTGATTGTTCACTCTCATCTTGATTATGTTCGTGATCTCGTCTGGTGTTTTTTTTGTTTACTTTCAGTTGAGTCCAAAGTTGAGCGATAGTGAAATTAAGCAGAAAAGCGGAATTTCACGTGAAAAAAATTCGTTGACGTAGCTCGTAGTTGTCAGCTAAGGTTGGTTGGAACTGCACTTTGTGAGCTGTGCATGATCCTGTTTTTGATATTTTATGTCTCGTGACGTCATTTATGAAATGAATGAAAATGGTCGGATTTTTATGTCTTCTGTTTTTCAGCGCAGTGCTTTGTAAATAAATAAAAATGTAAAAGTAAAGTTGGTTTAATGGGTATTTGTAAATAGGTTATTTTGAAATTGTAGACTGATGTTTCGTTTCCGAGTCGTTTTATTGCTCTTGGTTGTTATGAAATTGAAACAGACGGTTAAAGCTGCCAGTTCCGTAATAGCAGGTGTTTGTTTACTCGAGAGAATAAATATTTTAATGATCACCGTACGCTTTTAGAACAAAAAGATTCGTGAATTTTATTTCATTTTAATTTTTTTTTAATTTAAAGAAAAATCAACTTGTTCATATTTCTATTCTTTTCTTAACTTCTCTTTTGAAAAGGTATTTCAACTTCCCGGTAAATCTTGAAGATGCGCCCCTCTTTTTTCTTTTAACTTCCAACCGTCAGATAGCAGCACGATGCACTAGATTGAGGATACGTCATCCGCATGACGCAATGAGGTAAATGCTACCGCCAGACCAGCATCACCGCAGTGAAGTTATAAAGACAATCATTGTGGGCGAGATGAAGTATTTTATCAAGACTCAAAGATATAACGTCTAGCAAATGGACCTGATTGCACGTAAGATAAATATCGTAAGATTTTATATCGTAATGTAAACGCTGGCGCGTACGTTAACGCACGAGTGTTAACTCGTGGATTTAATTCATTTAAACAGAAGCGTTAACTGCATTTACATGAAGCAATATTCATAAAAACAACATAAACCGAGTCGTTTCATGACCGAATTATTAATGGAGATTTAAAAAAAATTAATTCCTCATTCTATGTCTAACGTTAGGCTTGTAATAATTGCAATAATACCCAAAAAGCAAACAAATCACGTATTCTTTAGTTTAATGGTATCATATAAATTGTTAAATACTTAAAATTCATTGATTTCACGTTATTACATAAGAAAATTGAAGAAATCACGATTTCCAAAGCAAAATTCGTCCTTCGAATCGTAATTAAACACTTGAATTGATTATTTCTATTATTATTTAATCAAAACACCATTAATATTGATCTGATTTAATTATACACTCAATCGCATTATTACTCATCGAATGAAATAAGTCAATTTACATTCTTCTCTCTCCCCTTGCGACTATTTTTAAATCATAATCGCTTTATTCCTTCGCACCGTAATTCCTTAGAAACGAATGTGTTGCAGCGAAGCCGTACGAAAAAAGCAACCCCTCGTTTACTTCAGATGGTGTGATTGAGTTGGCAATCAGTAATTTTTTCCAAAATAAATCGATAAAGTAGAGCATTACTGTCACTCAACTTGTCCACTTTTGTTTTATTTCTTGCACCCCTTTCGACATTTATGTTTTGGCAGCGATTCAGATGGTATTAGGATTATTTTCGTGACTAAGTAGTGACGCAAGGGCGTATACTTTTGCAATCGAAACACTAGACTACACCTGTGCATCTTTTCAAGTATATTTGACGAGTTCATTCACTTAAAGCTAAAATCGATTCGTTTAATAAATTCGCGGAACATTCAACCCATTTTCGAAGAAAAATGTCGACTTTAAGTACGGAATTCAATTTAATTAGAATAAATCATTCATTTATTCACGGAGTCGAATTAACTATTCCGAGTAAATTTATGTAACGTTTGACTTACGTAAATATTGCGTGCAAAAAATGGCATTTGGTTTCTAGGCATTTGGCTTCTAAAAATAAATTTGTCAGTTTTAAGCTACTTTGACTTGGAAAAATTATATTTATTTTAGATACTTGAAAAATTGGACATAAAATGAAAATTGGCAATTTTTCAAAAGTGTATTTTGGAAATTAAAGGTTGAGTAAATGATGCAATTAAGGTAGTTAACATAATATTCCTATTTTTTCACTTTTTTTTTTTTTCGTTTTGTTATGTGCTGGTAGTTTTAACTCGGAGATGATGGTGGTTGCCAAGAGTGATGGCTATACCCAGCAAGTGGGAATGTATGAGGAGATGCCAATCTCCTACGAATGCCACGAAGCCAAAGTAAAATGTAATAAAAACCAGTATCCCAATTAAAGTAAGTCTGCATGTTTCTATTGTTGTTTTATTGCCTTTTCGTAATCGAATTACAAGTATAAAACTATTGTGTTTCAGTTTATCACTTTGCTTTACTTATATAAAATGCCTTCCAATGAACAACCGATCGAAGA
Source organism: Stenotaenia linearis (assembly GCA_034700445.1). Lineage (NCBI taxonomy): Eukaryota > Metazoa > Arthropoda > Chilopoda > Geophilomorpha > Geophilidae > Stenotaenia > Stenotaenia linearis. Next base: position 18,802 of record JAQIXT010000697.1, on the reverse strand, counting down.
TGGTGGTCTAATCGACTCGGAGTGGAAGAAAAGAGAGAAACCGAATGGGTTCATCGAGACTGCGAGCAATGAAAAGGACGCATTTCTACCGTCTTCTCCACCGGAGGGAGTCAAGTGGGAATTGCACACACCCGATCACGAGGACGATAAAACTGCACAGTATTTCACATTCAGTTTGGACGATATTAATAATAAAAAAGGACGGTTGTCTCAAGAAAAAGTTATTTTCGCAAACGGGTTCGTTCGGTTTCACGATGAATGCAATGAATTAATGATGGTCTTTGCAGATTGAACTCGCACGATCCCAATCAGAAATTAAGCGAGAAAAATTCATCCCAAGACGGAAGCTTTCAGTTGGTTGCCCCCGACGGTGGCTGGGGGTGGGTGGTGCTGCTCGGCACTGTAATTGTCAATTCGGTCTTATCAGGACTTCTCAAATCCTTTGGAATTTTATTTCTCGAATTCTTAAACGTCTTTCACGCCAGTCCGTATTCAGCTGCATGGATACCGGGGTTAACATTTGCTTTGTACAATTTATTAGGTGAGTTTTTCGCTTAAAAAGTAACAATTTCGAATGTCTGATCGTTTATTTTATTTAGGGCCGCTGGCTAGTTTATTGAGTAATCGCTTCTCGTGCAGATTTATTACTGTCGTTGGGGGACTCTGCACTGCTTTAGGTTTAGGCCTAAGTTATTTTGCCACCAGTATTGACTATCTTTATGTTAGTTACGGATTACTCGGTGGTAAGTAGAATTGAATTGAATATTCGTGGAAAAGCTGATGTTGTTTTGTAATGTTAATTGCAGGTATTGGTGCTGGTCTTTCATATACTCCTGGAATTCTTATAGTCGGACAATATTTTGAAAAACGACGAGGATTTGCAAATGGTATTTGCATGTCCGGAAGTGCTCTTGGTTCCATTATTCTTCCACCGTTGCTCTATTTTCTCCTATCAATTTACGGCTACAAGGGTGCCATATTGATCATGAGTGGATTGCTCCTCAACGTGTGCGTGGGCGCGGCGCTCTATCAGCCGGTCGAGTGGCACCAGAAGTTAGAATGGGTTCCCGCAGTCCCAAGTGAAGAGAAACTCGAAGACGAGGTGAACAAGTCCAAAAAAATGCCGTCCTCAGGTCCGCTCAAGGAGCGCAAAGTCTCTTGGTTGCCGCTGGGTGTTCCGGAAGAAGGCGACGAGCAGCAAACGACAATTCCTCAACGACCATCGTATATTTTGTTAAATCGATTGATGGATGGCGAAAAAGTAGTCGAAGAGAAACCTCGAAATACAATCCCGGAAGTTCTCATGAACTTCGGTAGTCGCTCGACGATCGGCGGAACCGCGGAACGCTTGAGAAGGACTATGAGTGCGGCGTCGACGCTCTCGTCGTCGTCGTTCGCGTACATGAGCACGATCCATTTGGGGAGCACGGCGGCCGCGTATCAGTGCACCGAGGTCGGCCAAATGGGGAAAGTGAGTCAACGAGAACCGCGCAAACAAATCATGGGTTGGTGTAACCGGTTAGCAAAACTTTTCGACATTAAACTCCTAAGCAATACCGTATTTCTGCTCATTACGTACTCCTGCGCTACTTCCGGCATTGGTTACACCAATTTGCTCATAATCCTACCTGCTTATGCACACTCGATGGGTATTCATCAAGCGGAATACGCCATTCTGCTCTCTATCATCGCTTCTACAGATCTGACGGGTCGAGTTAGCGGCGCCTGGATGTCGGATATCGGATTGTGCCCTAGAAAATATTTTTTTGTTACTGGCTTGACTTTGTCGGGGATCGTTTTGGGTTGTATGCCATTCGCCAGCGACTTCACCGAGCTGGCCGTGTGCTGTGCGTTCTTTGGACTCTCGTCTGGTGTTTACATCGGATTGATGGCCGTTCTCTTGATGGATCACTTGGGACAGGAAAGATTAGCATCTTCCTTCGGACTTTGCTTGGCCGTGAATGGAGTCGTGATGCTCGCAGGACCGCCCACAGTTGGTGAGTCGATTTTGAAGCGAAATTTTCTGTTTTTGACCTCATTTTTTGCTGTTTCAGGTATTATTAGGGAACAAATCGGAAGTTACCAACCAGTTCTTTATATATTAGGGATAATTTTGATAACCGGCGGTGCTGTTTGGATTCTAGAGCCATTGGCCACTCGATATGAAGTGAGAAAAGAAGAATTGAGAGCATGTAGTTTGGTATAATGTTAAACGAAATGAATTCAAATAAATTTGTATTTTGATATGGATGTATAAAATAGAGGTAGTGGTTATTTTTAATTTGTAGATACTGTTAAATGTTAAACTGATCTGAAGTGAAGAGATTAAGAGGAATATATGAAACTGGATTTTTATTTTTTACATCTTTCTTTGTGTTGATAATTATTTATTAGAAAACGGGTATTTTTTTCAATCAAATGCTACCTGTCAAAATGGTCGTGTGAAAAATTAAAAATCATGATCATGTTTTTAAACTGACCATATCTTATGTCCAGTGATATTTCATAGAAAAATGCTCGATGTTGTAATGCCTAAAGTGGAGGAAATGTGCTGGAAATTTAGTGTTTTTATTTCATTTATTAAGATATATATAATAATAATAAATCTTATATACATTATTGCTTGAATGATTTTATAGAATTTTAGAAATAAAATCGCTATTGTTATCGTACAATCATTTTAAGATAATTCAGTTTCTCAGTGGACACCACTGACAACCGTTAATAACAAAAATTCATAATTATGAAATTGATCGATTACTTAGGTCTTGTAAAAGAGTTATGAAATCGTGTTCAGCGGTGGTGGTACTTCGTTCGCGGCAGTTGTAGTTGGTTTAGTAGTCGGTGTAGTAGTGGTCGGTGTAGTAGTGGTCGGTGTAGTAGTGGTCGGTGTAGTAGTGGTCGGTGTAGTAGTGGTCGGTGTAGTAGTAGTCGGTGTAGTAGTCGGTGTTGTAGTTGGTGTAGTTGTTGTCGACTCCGGCGCCATAGACGACGTTTGAACTTCAATTGCAGATGACTGAGGCATCGTACAGACATTAAAAATAATTCCAGAACTTGTTTGCAAAATACGGCAACATTTCTGCGTTCCAGGACACCATTCATCCCCATCGCAAATCGTAGCTCTAATACCTCCGGATGGAATCTCCGGCGTCACGCTGGGACAAAATCCCGGCTTACCTGCAACATGCGACAAAAAACATCTCTAATATACATCTTACCTCTAATTACGACTCTTAATACCAGAACAACAGTTCGGAGGCTCAAATCGGCAGCAATAAGTCTGATTTTCTGATTGACACGCAGAACATTGACAAGACGAGAGCTCGAAAAGTTTTGTTTGGCAGATTAACCACAACCACTTGGTGAAAAACATGTTTATTTTTGATGAAACATACTCGCATTTCGGTAAGTTGTAACCTATTTTACATAACATTACAATACCCTATTACAACATGCCTTCCTAGGAAGCAATGTAAGCTTCCTCTTTCCATTAGCCTATTTCATGATCAACTGAAATAGCTCACTCTGATTTTTATGACTAAACAACAATTTACATATTAACGTGTGCACAATCTAATTCCTTCAAACACTGTAAACTACGATTATTATTTGAAACAAAATATTAGACGTGTGTCGAATCCGCAGTTCGGTCGAATTGCGTGTATAATCGAGAATTGAATCGATTGAAAGGATTTGAGTGTTGTTGGCATAAATAAAGAAAAATAATAACCCACAGCATTACCTAAACAAAACATAAGATTAATGTCAGGTTCTTAAGTGCTTTTCAACGCTTTACCTCGAACACAATAACACCCATCTTAATCAAAAACCACTGGTCAAACCGGAAAGCAAAATTGATTAAACATTTCTGTCTAATTACGAACGATCAATTATTTACCGCACTTTCCTCGACGGAAATCGTAATAATCAATGCGAACTTGACGGCAATGACCAAAGTAAATATTATCTGCCATATCAGAAGAGTTCGCTTGTTGTTCTTGAAAAGAAATCACGTAAATCTTTACTTAAGCTTCTGATTCGCCGATGTACCTGCATGAGAGCCACGATTAGAACGATCATACATAGTACTTGCAAAACGAAGTCCACAGCGCTGATCGATATCGCTAGATGTAAGACTGAAGTGAAATCCGTCAGTAATTTGGATTTTTAAGAAAAATTTATATTTTTACATGTGTAGAATTGATGGCCAAGTATGACGTTTCCCTCGTCCAAAAGAGCCTCGATGTGATGTATGACGAATATGATTTGAGTCAAAGAAGACGCCTGTAAAGAAAATACAAAAAAGGACGTTTTGATGTTGGTATTAAGATTTCTACTCACACAATGATACGCGATGATGATGATAGCAGCGAATCTGAACGAGTTTTCTTCGATTTTAGTGGCTGGACGGCACATTTTCGTGTTTATCTCTCAATAGAATACAGTAACTGAATTTGTGCGGCTCAAGGTTGCAGGAAATCAGTTTGATGACTATTAAGTTCTTGAGTTTCATAATAACGTGATGTCAGTTAAAGAGAGAAATATTTATGGGATTGATGACAAGTGGTTTTTATTTCTTTTAATTTTTTTACAATTTTTTATTTTGATTATACAAATTTTATCCTTCATTATCTTCTTCATCATCGGGTTGGTTTTGTAACTGTATCGGTCCACCTTGATTGCTACAGTGATTTTTGTGTAAATAAATCGAAACGATGACGGCCAGGAATATCTAGGAAATTGCTATTGTAAGAATTGTCGAAACTCGCATCAAAACTTACTTCAAAACAAACAAAGGGCAGTCTAACTGAAGACCACTGGTTAAAAAAAAATTTTACAAAGTAAAATTTAATTAATTAATATCTAATTTGGAGACTCACCTTGTCGTCGAATTTTAATACAAATATGACGAAAATTATTAATTTGCTTAAAATGCATAGAGAAATCATTCCCAACCAAATAAATAATAGAATTTTTTTAAACTATAAAAGAAATTACTGAGAAATCTAAATAGAATCAAGATTGTAAGTATACTTTAAAGAGACTCCACGTGAGCACAATCGAACATAGAAACTGGAAAACGCAATTCACAACTGTCATTGCAAATGATATAATATAATCTAAAAGAAAATGAACCAACTTTTAACCATTTATTAGAAACATAAACCAGAAAATCTCACGAATCTTAATATCGTTGTTTACTTCGTCCATGTGCGGAAACATTTCGATGTATTGGTTACTTATAGCGCAAGCTTTTATGGCATTTACCTTTGCAGTAAGAAGAGTAGAAAAGGAGTATTTATATAGACAGAGTGTAATGTGTTTACTCACAAAATGATAGCCTATTATAATGATGGCTCCGATTTTAAACACGCCATCTTCGAATAATGTATTAATTCGACACATCGCTGGCAATGGAATAACATTGCTATGATTTAGCCATTTAACTGGTCCGTAATTTAAACAGGAAACGATGTAATCGTGAGGTTTGAATGCGAGATTGAGCGCTCTGGTTAGGTTTTTTAAATGTTATTGTCAAATTCATTGGATTTAGATGAAAAAAATTCTTGTAATTTGTTATTTTAATCAGGTATGGTACAACAATTAAATACAATTGGAAAAAATTGGAAAAATGGGGAAAAAAAGGAAATATTTGAATATTTCTTACACAAAACTTAGAAATTGAGAATTATGGAATTTTTTATTGGCTCACACCCCTGCAATACTAGTTTTTATTGTATTTTCTCTCAATCGATGGCACCAGTGTGCATTTGTGTGACGTCTGCTTTGCTCGAGACGTTCGATTCGTTCGTTGTGAGCAACAAACATGGAGTTTGTGAGGTTCTACTGATAGGCACTTGTATTTTATTCAGTTGAATTTAAGAAATAACTGATACATTTCATAAAAAGTAACTAATTCATAATGGCGGGATACGCGAGGTATTACTCAGAAGCGGAACAATTCGAGGATAAGCGACCTTGTGCTGGTTTAAGAGCTGACTTACGTGATTGCATTATGCAAAGCGACTGCTTTAAAATAGTAAGTCTTGATTCTCTAAAGAATTAAACGCTTCTTAACGACTGATTAATATTTAGCACAAGAAGACGCCGAAGGAATGCTTACAAGTTCGCGATTCCTCCGTTCCTGATGAATGCTATCAGCTTAGGCAGGCATTTTTCGAATGCAAACGTTCTTTGGTGAGTTGTTAAGTAGCTTTTTTTCGCATAAAATTTAATTTTTAAATTTCCAATTTCAGCTCGATAATAGGCAACGGTTTCGAGGAAGAAGAGGTTACTAACACAACAGAATGTAATACTGTATAGTAAAACTAACATGGTTTGTTAAATAAAGAGTAAAAAACTTTGAATTGAGGCTTTTATTACATGAAGCTTGCAGATACATTGATAGAATACAAGAAAAATATTGAAATTGACTAGAGAAACTACAAGAATGTAATGTTTTTATTTTAATATTTCTAATAACTATTAAATTTTACCGTTTTAAACTGTAAAATGTTCAATATACATACTTTTTCTTTGCTAATAATCTAAAAGCAAATCTCAGTTTACCCTGAAACTCCAGGCATTTGATGGTAAAAATTCAATTCACCATTTCTTAAAAATAATATAATATTAATAAAAATATATAAAAATCGTATCTCGTTACATAAAAACAAAAGTTCTAAAAGTGAGCTACAGCTTTTAAATTGCATATACCGAACGAAAGCAGTGTTAGATGATGCAATGCAACACTGCATTTTAAGCTACGGCATCCGTTCAAATTTTACTTTTTAGGTTTGACTGAATTTCTGCAAAAAAAAAGAAAATTAAAATTTAATATCGTGTTTTAATTGTGTGATTATATTGATTTGAGATTTCCATACCAGAAATGACTAAATCATAAACTCTACTCACTACGATAGTGAATTTGTCGAGAGCTTACTTCTTCTTAGCTTTTGGTGAAGTAGATTGAAACACGCTGCTAGCAGACATCAGATTTTCGATGTACTGCCCAAGAACTTGATTCTCCGACTTGAGTTTGAGATTCTCTTCTTTGACGCTGTCTACTCGCTGAGATAGATCTGTAAATAGAAATAAGTTTAGTTATTAGTGAAAAGCGCGTGGAAATTGACGGTTTTTAACCATCCAAGGTGTTTTGGAGTTCAAGAACTTGTGATATTAGACGCGATTTCTCTTCTGCTTCATCTGGGCTTATGTCTGGATCCAGACCTGTGTTATAGCGGTATTTGATATTTATGTTTACTCGGTTGTGGGTGAGAGTTACTCACTGCTATGTTGTGGGCTGCTGCTTCCGTTGGTGAATGTAGATGGAATCGATTCCAAGCTCCTACCTTGCGCCAAACCGACTTCGTCTGAATATGACGGTGGCTCGCTGTCATCAGAAATTACAGCTGTGCGGTGAATAAAGAAAAATCGATAAATACAGGTTGGTGTTTGTTTTACATTTTACCTTGTGGATCGTCATCCGCCAAGGGAATGCTGTTCATTTCGTCTTCCAATCTGTTTATCGACATCGTGGACGCTGAAAATAGTCGAAATTAATTGTATTGATGAGATTAAAGCGAGCAGTCGCGTACGAAGTGCGCGATCGTCAACAAAAGGATCAAATTTGCTTATATTCTCACGACGATGAATAGCGGAGTCGATATTTTTGCTCTAAAATTTCACGAAAATTTACCGGAAATATGAAATGTGCCTTCTCGAATCAACAAACCAGACAGATCCACACACCGGCAGCCATTACTACGCTGACTGGGATCTGATTTTTAGATGCGATTGAGTCATAGCCAAAAGCTGTCCAAATGCATGAACGCGGATTGAGACGCAATGAGGTCATGCGCGACCGGTCGCATTTATGGAGACGGCGGGAACGACGTGCAGCTTGGGAGCTTAGAAAAAGCAACACGCCGTTGATTGGTTCTTCCAAGATTCTTCGACCAGTAAGAGCGACCATCTCGATGACGTCCAAACAACATTACCTGGAAAAGTAAATCGAAATGACAGGTGAAAACAGAGACCATCAACTACTTTCTTGGTAACTTAAAAATGTTTCTCGCTGCTACGCCGTCGCTGATAAAGAATAAACATTTCACATGATTTAAGACCGAAGCAGGTACTCATTGAAAACACTTTTAAGTTTCTTTTATAGGCTTAAGAAAGAATTCATTTTCTAATGCCAAACTAACGAGCCATTAACGTGGAGTTAATGACGCAATTTAACTTACGCTCCTAGTAGGAATAGAATTAATTGTGATGTCACGCTTTTCTTTGTAGATGCCCAACATGATCCATTAATCGGTTACTCACTCCTGACAACGAGCCAAAACGACAAACCCAAGCCCAAACACGCGAAAGGACAGACGACGACGGCTGCAAGTTTACTTACGGCCTAACTTGACCATATTTTAAAGGTAAATACGTTTTAAATGTGCTTTTATTTACATTTTAGATAGAATAAATGTGAAATCGAACGTAAGTGATGTTAGAAACAGATAGAATTTAGTGTGAGGTCTGGGAAATGATGTCGTCACCTGAGCCCAACTTTTGGCATTTTGCCTCATAAAATGTAACAGAATGGGTTTTTTATTCACAGGTAGGAACAAGGTAAATAAATAGAAATCTTTTCGCTTTCATCTCGTCTTTTCACTGGTTTTCACGAAACCGATGTAAAGTTTTTTGCACTGCTTTTATCTATAAATAGAAAGCGTCGAAGTTGAACAAGTCATAAATTTTCGTGAATGAAACGAGTTTGGAAAAGATTTTTTTTTCATTTATTTATCTCCTTTTATATTTAAATTGTGTTTCTAAATTGTACTTTTATTTCATTTTTTCTCGATCCCGTTGAAGGGTTAATAAGTGTTCAAAGGGTTTAAAAGATAGAGAGAGAACTTGACGCGTAATAAATTACGCTGTAAAAAGTTTATTAGCATTTTTTATGTATTAAAAAAATTAATTTTTCAAAATCCCTCCCTCCCCCCTTTAAAAAGTGTCAATAAGTTTCAGTGTGTGTATAAAAAAATGCAATTTTTTCTATTTTAATTGATATTTTAAGCTCACAAAGCGTTGAAAGGATTATAAATAAAGTTAAAACTTAATAGAGCGCACTGAATCGAGTATAGAAATCCATTAGATTAAAAATTATAATTAAATTTAACATTTTCATTTCGATTATTATCAAGAAAAGGCAGAAAAGCATAAAAAAACGACATTGAAATGGCAGTAAAACACTTTTCCACGTTTCGAAAACAGTATACACGTAATTAAAAGGTTTTTAATTTTTTTTTCTTGTCAGCCAGGTCATAGTTTCACATTTAATTTCAGCTACTGCAAACAAACATTGAAGGACTACATGTCATTTAGATTGTTATCACAACCCGAGTGGGAAGATGGCTGACAAAAGGGAAAATTTGAACCTTAAAACAAGTAAAAATGAAATTGAGTGATAAATGAGATTAAACGAGAACGGATTGGATTTAGGCTTAACTGCATTTTAGCATTGGGTGTGGTATAAAGCCGTGCATTGTACCACTCTGGGAGCCATGGCAACCGGCTAGAAGTTGGGAAATTGAGTCAAATGGAGTATTTCCTTTCTAAGTGGGACAGATGTTGTTTAAAGGGGACAAGAGAACCATTTTGGTTTTTGGATGCTGATAAAAAAATGGGTGTAACGTTTAAATGCTACCAAATTTGAAGTTAGGCCTTGTGTTTCAGCGAACTTTATAAATTATTGATGTAATAATGGTCGCTTTTCGTTCCTTCTGTGTTTAGTAGGTAGGATATGGCTTAATAAAACTGGAGATGGGTGTCATTTGAGGCCAGACTCTTCAGAGGTGTTTGAGTTTGAAGGAATTTTAATTTGTAGAATGTTCTCTCTCGCTAAGATGACTTTTTGCTTTTTATTTTTAGCTGCCTCCTTCATCTACCATTTTTTCCCCCCTTTGCTTGTCAGACGAGCTGAAATGAGGAGAGGGAACATTCCATGAGTGTTAAAGGTTTTTTTTCGTTTAATGTTTTGTTTTGTTGATTTCTTCTTGGATTACCATAGTTTACGTGTATAGAATTAATTTTTTTTAGCTAATTACTATTTTTTTAATTAATTTTTTTCATTTTTCCGAGTGGAAAAGTCAAGTTGGAAGTTGAGTCGAGACGAGCTTAATTCCCCGGAAAAACAACATAGTTTGTAGAAGCTAAGGAAATGGATAAATTGTGCTGGTTTTCCACTGAATTTAACTCCAACTGGCAAGAATTTCCTACTTGATTGGCAAAGTCGAGGCTAAAGGAGTTGCGTAGGAATTTTATGAATTTTTTCAAATGTCAGGTTTGGTTTTGTTTACAAAGTTTTCGAGAGAGAAAGAATTAAATTTACATTCAAGAACAGATTTCTCAATTTATAGTCTAATTTTTGCTCTCGGATGAAAGTTTTTAATTACAGAATGAATACGTGGTAATTAATGGAAATGGTCGTAAAGAAAATTTTTTTCCAAAAAAAATGACCTAATTATTAAAGTTCTTATTGATTGTGATATTTTTCCCTCGCAAAACAGGGAAATTACACAACGTCGAGTGTCGGCATCGATTAAATATCGATAAATCGAGCCGTGAAGTTTGATTCGGGTAGTAAAGTGAAATTCAGTGATTTGTATGCGGCCTTATCTAAAAAGTGACATGTAGTCAGGTATATATGCGTGATGATGGGAAATTGAGGATCGCAACATGAAACAAGAATCTCATTAATGATAATTGCTTTATATTCCATCGCTAAATTATCACCCGTCATGCATCGCGCCCGTGGTTTGCATCATTGATTGCAGCAGGTGCCATTAAACTTGATTCTCTTTACTAAGGAATTTATTATTCCGAGAGAAAAAGAAATTAAGTACCGTGAAGGTAAATAAAAGGATTGTTGATGGGAAAAACAAATGTCGCCGTTTTTAACTCATTCATAAGGTTTGTGTGTTATCTTCCTCCATAATTAACTCTTGTTTCGTGACCTACAAACTACTGACCTTGCTTTTTAAGGAAAAAAGGTGCAATGACATGAAAGGAGATTCAACTCTTTAGGTCACGATTGTGTCAATTGGAGAAAGGTGGGTTTTGTTATTTAAAAAATCGACTAGGAAATTGGGTTTGGTGGAATTGGGGATTTTGAGAATTTGTTTTTGTAAAAATGTAGTTTTCTGTAATGCAGTAATGGTGAGATTATGGATTGCTTGTCTCTTTTTGTGATGTTGACACAGGGGATTGGGAAAAAGTTGGGTTTGAAAGGTATGGAATGAAGTTTTTATTTTTATTTTTGAAAGAAAAGAAAAAAATGAAATCAAATAACACAAGTGCGGCTTGGAAAAATCCATTTTTGCATTTTTCTTTCTCGAAAAATGGCTGCCATTTGTAGAACACGGCGAGTAATGATTTGTTTTGGTGGAAAAATTAATTTTAATCTCAAAACCCCCCGTGGTTAAATGAAAAAAAGAAACAACACTAAATCAATATCTTAAATTGTATCTTTAAAATAATAAAAATCCATTAAGAACCGTATAATAACCGTTAACCGCATGACAAATGATGTCATTAACGTGTATAAATGGGCTTTTATTTGAAAAATGTAACCCGTATTTCTCGGAGCGAGATGAATAATGTACTAAGCTGTAAGATGGATAAATAATTAGTGACGAAAGGAAACAAACAAGCGTAAAAAGAGGAATTTCGCAAGCAATGGCGACTCGTCTCGCATCCGTAGCCTTGTTTACGGCCTACTTGATATTCACCACGTGCCAGCATTGGATTCATGTTTGGTTTTAAATAAAAGGTGATTACACGTGATGCAAGTGCTGGCTTCTGTTTACGGTGTGCGCATCATAATGTTGGCTGGGATTTGAAATTTTTATCAGCGCTTAGCGGCAGCCTAAAACCCTAATTGCCCCTCAATGACAGCAGTTCATAATTTTTTCACTACACGCGGTGAAGTGAGGGTCTGAAGATTAAGTTTGGTGATTGCAAGTGCGGTGTGTTGAGCTTGCGTGGCCGTTTCAAACTATTTGCTGCTCTAGCTGCCTATAGATTTATCGATCTGCTGTCTGATTTATCACGAGGATATCTACCAAACGAATTATGTGAAGAGCGATGCAAGTCCCTTTACACTTAGTAATACGGTTTTACACCTAACCAATTTTTTTTCCTTTAAAAAGAGATTTGTGAAAATAATAAATTTAATTTTTCGAATGACGGAAAAGAAAATGTTGAATATCGATATTCGATATTCTATTATTTCTCTTAAAACAAAGCTTTAAGATGGAATTGTTATCAACAAGTCCCTAAACTCGAATCTTTTATTTCTATCTTAAGCTAAAATCTAACCGCCATTTATCTGTCGGCAGTACAGTAAGCGTTATTTTGTTTCCTCAAATAATACGGTTATTGCATCGAAATTCCCAATTCCCATTAGCCGCGCGAGGATTTAAAAGAACGGAATTGGTGCATAAAGATAAGTTTGTTTACCAACACGAAATGAAAATTCAACTGGATTTCTATTACTTTGGATATAAAAATACCAGGACATTCGCTCGTAATGGATATTGGAGTCATTTTCATGGCTGATGGGGTAATAATACACGTTCCGTCATGAAAATCCGACTGAGTGGTCACAAAATGGAATAAAATGAAAGCAAATACACTTTTATTACTCCATTTTTTCTCCCACCGTGCACAAACGCCGACTGATTTATTTTTTTTGTTTGTATCTGCTTAAAAGGCCTATTAATGCCTGTTTTCTATTCTTACCAGGACCGTGGGGTCTCGCGAGCATTGAGAATGCAGTTTAAATGCAACCCGGTGGAAAAGGGATAGTTGAGGTATTTTTATGTCACGTGCAAGACTCCCACAATGTTTTTAGCCAAGTGGGATTGTACTTTTGACCCAGTTCATATTTCCAAATTCCTCGGGATTATCTTTATATATGGGCATTAAATCACGGTTTTGAGGGATGAAAAATAAGCTGTAAACTCAGATCAATCAGGCTTCACTCTGCTGCTAGATGAGCAAATAAAGAGCAATAAATCTCCTTCGGAGAAAACACAACAAGTTTTCTTATTATTTTTGCTTTTGTGGGAAAATCTCGAGTTCGGAGTCGCAATAATTAAGCGAATTTACATAATTATGAGATTCGAAGAGATTTTATTCAAGGAATTAATTTTCAAAAAAATGTAGAAAATTATAAAAAACAAAATCCATTTGTAGTTGACTCTCCTAAGCGTGACGTATAATTTGTCACACACTTTAAATTCGTCGTTACGTTTGTAGTGATGAAATCTTTCGGTTTAAATTTGTATGGAATATCCGGTGGGTGTGCGAAGAATAGCCTTTTTGAAAGTACAAAGTGGACTGTTGAGGCTGCAAAGTGACTTTAATCAATAAAGAAGCGAGTGGGAATAAAATTTGCAATTTCACGCCTGATGGAACACTGGAGGCATGCATCTTGTGACTTTTCCTGCAAACTCTATTTCTGACAGTGTCCAGTGTAACCCAATTACGCGGGGATTATTATCACTTAGGATGAAGGAATTTGATGAGTTGCGAGTCGATTATGGCCGAATTAAAGGAGAGATAAAATTCAATGATGGACGGTTTTCTTAAAGTTTTTTTTCTTCAATTTTCTGGGTTAGGTGATGTCGTTGTGATGCCATTCAGGTGCCTTAATGTCCCCGGAATTGTTCCTGAAAGGCAATTTCGGTATCAAAACGATATCGGAGTCACAGGACGGTCGTGATTTTTTGCGTGAATTTGTAAATTTTCAGGAAAATCGATCGCACAACACGTTTAAACGAGCCATAAATTAGCGACGAAATATATGGTGTACATTAACCTTTATATTATTTTTATTTTCGAGTGAGTTATGATGAAGCATTTTCTCGACGTATAAGGGGGAAAATATAAAATAAAAATTTTTTTTTGTTTTTTAAAATTTTCATTTTGAATATTTATTCTTAAAACATGTAAAAAAGGTGCGTAAGAATATGGGAACGTATAAATTGAACACGACGAATGCATTAAACATGGCATTTTGAAATATTTTATGAGGAAATGCATGAAATTGGCTTTGAAAAACATAAAATGTATATCTCGTGCCGGAAATTGATATCGAGTTTTTTACGAGTTTGCAATGTGATTAAAAGTAGGTTTGAATAAAACGAATTGGGAGTCGTAAAAACTTCTCATGTTTTTAATTTGAGAAAGATGAGAGTCGGAAATATTCACCATTTTTTGAAGAAGCGTGAGAAAATGGCCGTTTCTCAGCTTTGTTCATTGTGATCGCGTTGGGAAGACGTGTCTCGAAGTCGGAGCAACAACACGTAATGCAGCAGTCGCGCGCCCAACACATCCATAATGCATCGAGCACATTGGTTAAAGCCTTGTAGGACAATGTAACCCACTCTTTATTAATGTAAAAATACTAAAAGGTGGAGCCAGACGACATTTGCCAGCGAATTGATGTTAAAATCCATTAAAGAATGTGCCCGAGGCCCTTTTTTATGTATGTGTGTCAAGGGAAATGAATATCAACAGATTGGTATATGAATTTCACTCATCAAATTCCAAGGTAAATGTCATTGAAATTCTAATTACCTGCTAAAATTACCGATTTCATACCAATTTTTTAAATCAATTTTGGGTCGGTTCAACATTCGCATGCGAAATTCGGCTGTTTTTCCACTGACAGAAGCGATTGATGGCCAAAATCAAGATGGCTGTTGTTATTCCACATTAATCGCATCAGCGCCGGATGGTGTAGCAATAGAATAGCAATAGGAAGAAACGCTCGTGGGCCCAAGAGCTAAGAGGCCCTCGGTGCTCGATACTTCGATTACAGAATATTTTCCTTAAAAAAAAAAAAATTATTTTCAATTGTTTTACTCGAGTTTGAGAAAATCCTTTCGGTAGTCCAATGTGGTCACTGGCATGTATCGAATTCAAATATGTTCCGTTAACTCGCATAATCCAAGTTCACATTTCAATAAAATTTTTATCGAACACGTGGCTCACAGTAATCGTTTACGAGGCAACAGGTATGTAACACTTTGATATCACGTTTTCCCACCGTATTCTTTAAACTTAATTATTTTTAATATCACAAGTTTCAACACCAAGTTTCATCATTCCTCAGCCGAGATTGTTGTTTATGTGTCATTCAGCACTTTCCTCCATTGTGGAATTACGCCGAGCTCGACAGTTTTTTGCGTGCAGAGGAATATTTAGTGGACAATACGCACCTGCAATAAGCGTCTTGTCCTTCATAACTGAGGAATTCATTGCTCGCGGAGTATGCCACTTATTTCGTTTATTGTTTAGCTCAAAGTACAAGTATTTGTCGCCATGGTGACGTAGTGATGTAGTGTGTTTTCTATTTCTCCGTTTCGCTTTTTATTATTCTCTTAAAATTTATTTGGAAAAGTAAGAATTCCGAGTACACATTTTCTTGTAGAGTAGTTTAATTTAATTTTGGATGTTAAGGACTTGCATATTTCACAAGGGAACCATATGGTTGTGAAAATGGCCGTGTTTTGTGTAATTAGAACGAGAGAAGGGTTTGCTAACCTAGTAAAGTTTGCGTTTGTTTGTTGGAATGGTTGTTTTTTGAGTTGAATTATTCGAGGAAGTTAAAGAGTGTGAATTCATAACAATGCAAGGTGAGAAGAAAAACGTTTGGTGTAGTTGGGAATAATGAGCTGAAGTGGTTTCGTGTTTCGGTTTAAACAAGTCTGGGGTTTTATGGGAAACATTTTGAATGATTGAGGTAATTAAATTTTCTTGTTGGATTGTGTTTGTTAGTGTTGTTGGTCGAGTTTAAGTAATACATATCTCTGGGTTTTTAATAATGATCGGTTAGTGTCAGGTTTTATTAAAGTGAACTGCAGCACTCTGTCTAATGGCCGTTTCCATCTAATGGGCCATTTTTGAATGTCAAAATGTCACAGTTCTGGTTGAAAATACGAAACAAATAACGTCTCTTGCCAAAAACTGGTGAATTTTTACTAAAATATTTTATCCTTGAGTGTTTTTTACGCTTTTTTAACGTGTATGTTGGTTTTTTGTAATGACAATGAAGGTTGTCGAAAAGCTTAGTCAAAATAAAGTGAAAACTTTACAAAAAACCAACATACACGTTAAAAAAGCATAAAAAAACACTCGAGGATAAAAAATCATCATGTGTATGTGTACTATTCTATTAAAATTACTAAAATATTACGTAATTTGGGATATTTTTATTTTATTATTATTATTTTTTTTGATTGAATTAAACCGGGAATGTAATTTTCATTTATTCTTTACAACAAATTTAATTATTGTCGATTTTGTAAATCTGATATTTCTAGCAGTGTACGTTGAAAGGAATTCTTTATAACGTAATACGAGACAACAGCCAAATTGCTGCTATATCGAGAGTGAACAGCACATTCACCCAGACACGATAATATATTGTTAGATCAATTCACATATGGTTCGATAGTGCCACTAATTAGATCCAGCTTGGATAAGTTCGGTTCTGGCGCTCCACATCTGGTAAAGAGACCACGTTTCCTCAAATTGCTTTCAAAAGAAGAAATATCAATGTATTTCGCTCGCTACAACACCCGAGTTCCAGCAATCAATACAAAAAAGATATTTAAAGTTTCAGTCAGGGAGTGCTGACTCCGATTACTCTTTGAAACAGTTGTCAGCATATGTTCGCCTCCCACTGAGTCGTCAATTCCAAACAACAATAATGATCTTCTGATCATAAGGATATGGCGATTGTCATGTGATTGAAATGAACCAATCAGGTACATAATCACTGCTGAAATTTTGAGACGGCGCTTAAAACCAAGCAAACGTTCGATATACAGGGTGAGTATAAAGTCTGGTCCTGGCCACCCATTGACTTAACATTGGCCCGAGAAATTATATCGAACGTTTGCTTTAAGAATGATTTAAACGGTAATTTGGAAAGTGAACTGTTTACTCGGTCTCCTCGAGTGTAACTAAGATGTATGTAGCGTTTAGTTACGGGACCGAAGTGCGGTTGCTGCCATTTACCACTCGGGTTTTCTCGCAGTGGTCATTTCGAGGTCTCCCTACATTTGTCTCGTCCACGACCACATTCGAGCGAAACCGACCAAGTTTCTCGAAGGTTTCGATTTACGAAATTGAACGGTAAAAACAAGTTAATAAAATTGATTGTAAATACTTGTTGCTAAGTGAGTGGATTCTTCCATTTCAATTTATCCAGAGTTAAGTAAAAAGGACGTTTTGAATTCAAAACGAGTGTCATCTCGAATCATTACGGTGGAATGATATTCCAAGAACCGTGGGATCAGTCATGCAGGTCAGCCTAACCACATTTCCGACCGTATCCTGGGAAAATGACAAAACGCGGTATAGAAATTCGGATGTTTGCTCGTTAGAAATGCAAAAGTCGACTTAAGAAACGAGATTACACATTCGCCTTAAAAGCGTAAACCTATCGATTGCAAAGTAAATCGTTATAATGACTGTCGTACCGAGAAAAAAGAGGGCTGTTGCTGTAGCAATAAGAAGCGATAACCCTGAACACTGTTTATTATTTGGCTGTCGTCTTGTGTACGGTCGTACTGAGCGTGGAATAGTCGAATGCACGGATTAGAGCAACTATTGCTCCACTTGTTTGTGTATTGGAGCGATAAATGGCAGCGACAAATCCCTAAGTTGCTGCTCTTCTCGTCTTTGTTGCTTAGGATTGAAGTTTCAAATTAAATAAGGAGGGCTTTTCTAGAGATACTCCTCTTTTTCAAATGTATTAGTTGGGCAAAATCGATTTCCTCGCACAAAAAGTTCAATAATGCGCAAGTGAAATTGATAAGCCGAGGCTTTTATGTTGCTGATTTCACTTATTGGGGCTATTGAGATTTGAGAATTCAGACTTGATTGAACTCATTTTTTTATTGCGTCGCGCCGTATGAATGCAAATAAGGGGAGTAAAGGGTTGGAGATGATTAATCTGGAGAATTATCGGCTGATTACACAAGTTTAGCATTAGGGTTTACTTTCTGGAGTGTCGACGGTCGAGTGGATCGAAGGAGGAAATCAGTCACGTTCTTCGGAGCTCCTCGATGCGCTCGAGTTGAAAGTTGTTTCTTTTGCTGATTAGAGAGAAATACAATTCTTCATAGACGAATTTGATGGTTTTGTTTTCGACGAAATGGCTGTCAATTTCGATTTTAAAGTCGAGTTTCGAATTTCGATCGAATGATTACTTTCCAGTTCCTAGCAACGGAAGGCAATTAAAGGAATTAAGGAATGAAGAAATTGGTAAACAGTTGTTGTTTTCCCTGCTCAAATTATGTTGATTTAGCGTAATTAATCTTGGAGTTTTGGTTAACATCTTCAAATTTGGAGGTTAATGGTGAAGTTGGAGGCCAAGTCGGAAAAACTCTTCTGGCGTGGCTAAGTGCGATGCGTCACAGCCAACAAGGGCTAACTGTGATCCCATCTGGTATTGATTCCATTGCAATTGTCATTACTTACATCTAATTATTGTGGATGCCTGCGTGTAACCCTTTGATTTCCGACTTAAACCTTCTTTCCCGCATCCTTTGACCTTCGCACCGATCTTATTTCAACATTGATTAAATATTATTAACACAATGTTGACTGACAAGGGGACCGCATGAATAAGTCTCACGAATTTGGTCAAAATTTTTTTTATAAGTAGAGGAATATCATTGTATTACACTGCTAAAGTAGAAATTTGCAATGGCAAATAGAAAAAATG
>JAQIXT010000696.1:0-26249 GCA_034700445.1 Stenotaenia linearis | reverse complement strand
GATAATTATTAATTATGGATTCTAATAAAACCTAAAACATTTACCTGAATAATTTTTATTGACACAACATGAGATAGACAAGTAACTGCAAGTGACATAAAAATAAAATGTTTTACATGTTCATAGGAGAAAAAGGACAATTATTTATTCTATTAAAAACAAAGTTGACTCTTCTTAATCCTCAGATTCACAAATAATGGACGAGGCCAGATTAATAATAATTTTCGCAAAAACATTGGAATGGAAATTAAAACTCAAAAAGAAATAAAATATGAAATAAAAGAAACACTGAAATTTTAACATACCACCATCTGAGAAGTGCACTCTATACTCGATGAGACAAAAAATTTTACAATTTCATGTAATTAATTTCCCTTTCCTATTTTTCTTATTATTATTATTATCATTTGGCACAGCTAAAATATCAAAATCTACAAGAATAATTTTTTAAATTTAAAAAAAAAAACAAAAAAAAACTGCATGTACATGACATACTCAGCATGGAAGGAGGACAAGGAGTGAGAATTAACAATTGCAATTACAAAATAATTACACACTTGCTGCTTTTTTATCTTCATTAAATAGGTCATATTTACAAAGGAATGGTCCCTACATCATTTCGACAACAGAAAAGGCCATATAACAATTATCAAATTAAAAAAAAAAAAAGAAAAAAAAACCAATCAGAAAGTTTCAGTGTCGGATTCGACAAATATTATTATTATAATCTCTTAGTGAATTAACTATTAGTTTACTGGACAACAATTTCTTTTTAATGCACATAAATAGACCAGCTTCATAAAATAATAATAACAATGTAATAAAGATTTTTTTTAAAAATTACATGGTAGTTGGAGAAATATGCAAGATTTTTTAACATCTCCAGATTAAAATTAATTCAATTCAAGAAAAATTATAAATAAAAAAAATATATATTTACAAACCGCGTTACATTTTATAACTTTTGTCTCGATTAAATGTCGAAGACAACACAGATTTAGATTCGCTTTGAATAAACAAAAAAAATAGAAAAGAAATTGTAAACATCAACCAGCTAGATATGCACACATTCCTCAAACTGTTATTTAACAAAAAAGAAAGAAATCAATTTCATTCATCGTCAGCCAATTTATGAGAAAAAAGAATTGTTAAAATAGAAAAAAAATAAAAATAAAATTTGATTCTACTACACTAACGTAAACTGTATACTTTTGAAATCGTTCAATATGATACAAGATCAAACAAAGTCTAGCATGAATACACTTGGATCGATTACTAATACGACTACTTTATATTAATAATTATTTTGTACAAGTAGCAGAAATCAATGCGTTATCGATAACAACTTGTCTATTTTACACGATGTTTGCAAATCAGTCTTTCGCATCATCATCATCTGCACGACGATTCCATTGAACTTTGTCCTGCTATCTATCCTCGTATTTTACACCGTTATTCCAAGAACCAATCATTCACACACGCTCGATGTTTTGTTACTTGTAGCAAAATCGATGACTGTGTCTATAACTTGCTAACTCTAAAATTTTTGTTGCGTTCATGGACTCTTTTTTTTTTTTTTTTTTCTTTTTTCAATTTTTTCCTTTTGTTTGAATATATATTTCAATCATCATTTTCCTTTTCCTGCGGTGAGAGATGAGAAACTCGAAAGAGACCGAAAACTAGATCACTCGATAGTCAGAAAATCACATCTCGAACCACCACAACGAAAACTATTTGGACAAAAACAGCATTTTATAATATGCAGCAACTCGTACTGCAACAGCTTCTACTCCCGTTTTTACTCTTTTGTTGTTGATCTAAATAGCGAAGGAACGTTACAAAATAATCGTATTCGTGTCAAAACTGCATTTACCATGTGAATTTGGTTCGGGCAAATTTTCTCGCGGTACTAGATGCATCACCGTCGTTTTGCCTAATGGTAAACCTAAAGCTGCGACGCAAAACGAAAAATTTTGTTTTTCCTAAATTTAGGAGAAAAAGAATATTTACAAACCTCCTAATGTAACGTTGCCATGTAGAAAACGGCCTTGATAAATTAACCTCAAAATTTCAGCCTTGGTGACAGCCTCTTCCGACCACTCTACGAACAAAAGCAAATAATGATAATTATCATTAGCATCCTTCGAATACCAACCATCGGGCCAATTGTCAAACACGTGTTGTGCTATGTCAGCTGCCGAATCGTTCGTGCTGAACAAATACTCCTTGGTTTTGCCAGTAACTAATATCAATCGAAGGTTAATCTAAAACAAAAATAATTCCTTTTTTAAAACACCGAAATTCATCGAATCTCGTCGCGAGATTCATTGCATTTGACCTTGATACTGGCGAGCGGCCAAATGAATCTGGCTGCACTGCAGACACATCACACACACACACACACACACCCTTTGCCCATTTTTATTTTCACTCAAAAAAAAAAAAATGTTTGTAACCCGGAACTGTGCTGGCGACGACGACGACAACAACACCACCACCACCACCACCACCACCACGCTACTATTACGGCGTTACAAAACTGGCCTTGATTTATCAATCTCATTTCTCGACCGCTTACTAAGCATCATTCGAGGCTTAGTCATCGAATCAATGTCAAAAACAATCGTGGCACATTTATACTCGTGCAAATAGAAATCAATCAATATTAAATAAGATAATTAAAAAAGCATTACCTTGTCTGATGGAATATTTCTCGAGCCCATTTCGTTCCACTTTATGCACAATTTATTAAAATAAAATAAAATTCTATTTCAGTTGAAACCAATTCAGCTCATCCAACTGATGATTTTTATCTCGAATGTTCCGTTCGACTAGACAGATAAACACAAATACGTGATTAGTGAGAAATGACACAAATGTGTGCAACTACGATTTAAAGAATACATAATTCGTGTTCAAAATATAAACGACGAGTAATTTAGAAACGAATACAGTGCATCGCTTAGTTAGTTAGGCTTATCACCTCTCTCTCGACCCGAGTTCATGCGTATTAATCGGTAAAAACGTCCCGTCAAGCAAAACGATGCATTACTAAATTCGCTCGTCACTTCTTCAACATGGCGAATAACTTGGGATCGTTTTCGATCCCTCGAACTGCGGGCAGAATTCAATTTGGTTACGATGTTACTACAGATTGCGAAGAAACCAACCCAAACAAAATGGCGACGAAAATCCTGCGCGATAAGGATGATGGGTAGAAATTAATGCTAGACGTGTTACGCGAGGGCGCTATCTTTCTTTCTTCCTTTTAATAAAAGAAAAAACACCTATTGTACTAAAACAAAATTCAAGTACAACCTTTATTATTCCTTTGAATAAGTAAGTACAATATCTTCTTGATTGTGCTTCAATCACAATTTTCTAATTTAACATGGAATTTAAACATACAAACATTTTTTTTTGTTTTTTTTGTATATTTATTAGTGCTTTAGGTTTCATAAAAAAACGTTGCGTTCATTTTATTCCTATACAATCAGTCGTCAAAAACTCATTTAGAAAATTTAAAAAAAAAAAACTGAGAAATTTATACTCTTTAGAAAAAAAAAGTTTATCTACAGATCAAATAACAAAGAATTTAATCTCATGGTGCTTATTGACCTTCGACTTCAAATTACAGACAAGCAGTAAACCAATAAAAACAGTTGCGAAGGGTGCAAAGTAGAGACTGTTACCCGGGCGTCGAATAAAGTAAAGTTCTCCAAGTTCCCAACCAATCAGAGACTAGTGTGGAAGTAGAAATTAAATAAATAGAGCTGCGCTACCGCTCGAGCCTCTGTCTCTCTCTCTCTCCCGTCTGCATTTTGCTAGCACGTCTCTTCATTCAAAGTCCCATGATGATCATCAAAAATCCAGAGATTAAATACACTCGGGTGAGTAATTTTCTTATGACGCTAAAACGCTACAATGAATAAGACAATAGTTTCCCCTTCCGCTTTGGAAGTGACGCGCACATGGCGTGAAACGATCATTCATCATCATCATGTGTCCGGTATCTGTTGCTGTTTTTCTAGAGTATTTCTAATATTATTTAGAAAAACAGCAACCTTCTGGTAAACTCAATGATGTCTACTGCAAGTAGACATCATTGGGTAAACTGTAGAGAAGTTGATTACCGACTTCCTTTCTAATGATGATGGCAGGACTTGATAGCTCTATACTAGCATGTGATGTGATGATTGGTATGAATGGAATTTTTTCATATCGGGATTTTAATTATGGATATAATAATAATATAGAAGCCTAAATTAAAAGCGTTAAATAATGCCTCCCATCCCCATCCCTGTGCAAATTCTATTTTAAAATTGCATTTTATCTTTTCTTTTCAAGGTTACTTACAATTATTATGTAACTAACATACTTGTATTTAAAAATGACAATTCCCGTTTCTCGTATCACAATTCGTAGATTTTCATCAATAACGAATGGCACGACTCGGTAAGTGGGCGGACATTCCCAACCGTAAACCCTGCTACTGGAGATAAGATTTGCGACGTGCAAGAAGGAGATAAAGTAAGCATTTTTTTTATCGTCGTTATTCAATTTTCTTCGATAACGTTTGATTTAGGCCGATGTGGATAAGGCAGTCGCAGCGGCTAGAGCAGCTTTTAAAAGAGGTTCGACGTGGCGCACAATCGACGCATCCGCAAGAGGCGAATATCTGTTCAAATATGCCGATATTTTAGAAAAGAACAAGGAATATCTTGCCGTAACAATCAGTTATTATACAATATTTATACAATTTGCATTCATTCCTTCCTTCCTCCTATTTTATATAGAGTTTGGAAACTTTGGATAATGGCAAACCTCACGCTGCATCGTTATCAGACATCGATTTGAGTATTAAATTATTTCGATATTTTGCTGGCTACGCCGACAAAATTCATGGAAAAACTATTCCAGCTGGTAAAAGCTCGGGAAAAAAGAAAGAAACTTAATTTCAAGTTCACTTACCCCCTCCTCCTCCTTCATGCCTCGCTTTAGATGGAGACGTATTCAGTTTCACCCGTGAAGAACCTGTCGGTGTTTGCGGACAAATCATTCCCGTAACTGTCGACGACGTGAAAAGTGTCCTCCTCGCTCGCTTGCCTAATCATTTTTTTCTTTTCTTTCTTTTTGCACAAAGTGGAATTTTCCAATCACCATGTTTGCCTTTAAAGTCGCTCCTGCATTGGCTGCTGGATGCGTTGTAGTGCTGAAACCTGCCGAACAAACACCATTGACTGCGTTGTATCTCGCTCAACTCGTCAAAGAGGTTAGTCAGTCATACAGTCGGCATTTATTTTATTTTATTTTACTTACTAATATCATCATACTGGATGGTTAGACCGGCATTCCTCCTGGCGTCGTGAACGTCGTTCCCGGATACGGTCCGACTGCAGGAGCAGCAATCGCCGAACACCCGCACGTTGATAAAGTTGCTTTCACAGGATCGACCGAGGTCGGGCACATAATTCAGCAAGCGTCTGGCAAAGGCAGTTTGAAACGAGTTTCCCTGGAACTGGGTGGCAAAAGTCCTCTCGTAGTGTTTGCAGATGCTGACAGTAAGTCGCCCCCCACCCCCCCCCCCCCACCTAACATGGTATAAAATAATTTAAAAAAATAATATAAAAAATCTTCTTGTCAACAGTGGATATGGCTGTTGCTACTGCTCACGAGGCAGTCATGTTCAATCAAGGCCAGTGTTGTTGTGCCGGAAGTCGTACCTTCGTACAAGAAGAAATTTATGACGAGTTTGTGAAACGGAGTAAGGAATTGGCTGTCAAGCGAGTGGTTGGTGATCCGTTTGATCCAGAAACTCAACAAGGACCACAAGTATATATAGTTTTAAAAAAAAATTCTCCTAAATAAATATTTTCGTTCTGTTAATTATTATTACGTAGGTCGATGACGAACAATTTAACAAAATTCTTAGTCTCATCGAGGGTGGAAAGAAGGACGGCGCTCGACTCGAATGTGGAGGTGAGCGTCACGGTACCCGAGGATATTTCATCAAACCCACCGTATTTTCTGGAGTCACCGATAACATGTGCATTGCTCGCAATGAGGTTTGCCCGCCGCTCGATTCGATTACAAAAATCGGGAATTAATTGATCCCTATTTTAATAATAATACTTGTTTCTTGTATAGATTTTTGGTCCTGTTCAACAAATTCTCAAGTTTAAAACCCTGGAAGAAGTTATCGAGCGGGCTAACGACACAACGTATGGATTAGCTGCCGGTGTTTTTACTCGCGATATCAACAAAGCTATGATTTTTGCTCAAGGAGTGCAGGCAGGAACAGTTTGGTAGATGAATCCTCCTCCTTCCTGAAGAGAAATATAATTTTTGAATTAATAATAATACACTTTCGTTTGCTCGCCGAACAGGGTAAATACCTTTTTGATAGTGGCACCGCAAACTCCTTTTGGAGGGTTCAAGGAGTCCGGACACGGAAGAGAATTGTAAATAAAAGTGTAAACCATATACCTTAAGCAATGACGCTAATTGCAATCATATTTCAGGGGAGAAGAAAATTTGAGAGAATACTTGGAAACAAAAACCGTAAAATAATATTATTAAAAATCGTATTATTATTATTATTATTTCCTTTTTTTTTTGCATAGGTAACTGTCAAGATTCCAAACAAGAATTCGTAAAATGTGTATATTCATAGAATTCGTAACTACTATGTAAATGGCATCAATAAAAATTAGTGAATGTTGACAATTGACTTTTTATTATTAAAAATATTTACAATCAAGTATTTTGTACAACTCTGTATCGTCAATAACGATTAGTTAGTTAGTTGAAGTACGTAGGGAGGAGGTAAATAATGAAAACAAATGCAAATACTTGTTGGTAAATATTTGTCGAAAATTGAAACAGATCAACAAAAAAAAAAAGGTTAAGTCGACATATTCATCAATTCTTTGTCATGGAATAAATAGCACTAACTTCATTATAATGTAGTGCTGTTTAATGGTTACAACTTAATAATACAAAGGAAAAGAATACAATACAATCTCGTAATATTTTCTCACTTTTTTCCCTTTAAACTTCATTACATTTTGCAATTTATTGCTAAACACTATCAAATTGGTGATTATACGCAATTCAAAACTTGAGCTAATTTATTCCCTCACCCAATCAATCATCATTCGGCACTAAAAAGGCAAGAGAAACATTGTTTTTCTTTTTAAGTCTCTAGTGGCCACTCACATCATCGTCCCCTCCCCCATCTATTTCTACGAAATAAAGTAAAAATCCACTCGTTTTTTACTGCTACATACGTAAATATTTTTAGCAAACTAAAGATGTATACACCAGTTACCACTTTGTTAAACTATATCAAACATTGGGGAGGGGCGACGATTCTATCTCCTCTTCTTCTTCTTTCTGTTTTATACATTTGATTAATGACTTACTTAATATAAAGTTGACAAAAAATATTTGGCAGCATATTTTCATTATTTTATTATAACAATAATAATAATAATAATTATTATTATATCCGTTAATTTTAAATTGCAATATGAACATTTACTTCATTATTAAAATTTGTACTAAGGCAGGAAAAGTTCAACATTTCAAAGCCGTCATTTTGTTTGCGCGATTGTCGCCGATAATAACATTCGTTTTCCAATTGAACTTTTACTTGAAATTTCATCGAATCGATTGATTATGCTGGCTTTGTGTTTTGAATGGTGTGGACCACTTCGGTGTAGGAAGCATCGAAGCAATGTTTCAGTTCCGAATAACTTACTACTAGAACGTTTTGCTCGTCACGAGACATGAGACAAATTTTTTCCGGCACTCCAGCATCCAGCTGCAAATGCAATCCATCAATCAATCAATCAATCAATCAAAGTTCGATTCGACTCGAAAATCAAACTCAGCCTCGCGCGCTCTTTTTACCTTGTTTAAGCACTGCACGATGTGCGCCATATCTACCCACGGACGGCCGTCTTCCGTGACTTGATGAAACAGATAGTCGCGAAATAATTTCAGCATGTACCGGTCTCCCGTTTCCGACCACGACGGATCTAAACTAAACCTGAAATGCATCGACGCGAATCAATCAATTATTTATTCACCGATTCGCCAGCTTTCTTTCTTTCTTTACTCGGGTCTCTCGTTTATGATTCCTAATTTGGCAAGGAGGCGAAACAATCGGCCATTTTCCACTTCCTAAACGGGAATCGAGCCATTTTTCACAGATCAAGTCTCATTCGATAACAACAGTAGTTATACCTTTGATAATTCCGTCTCGATCACGTCACTTCTCATTTGAGCCGCATCCAATTGCGTGTAAAATCGGGCGCCGATCATCGGCATGATGTCGTTGACGCTACGAAAGCGCGTTTGATTCGTCAGCAAATACCTGCAAATTCAGACAAAAACGAACATGACGCGAAGATGCGAGGCACGCCACCCGACCACCGCGAACTGACAAAACCAAGTTGCGCAGATCTGCCGAATAATTGTGAGTCACCAGCTCCATCGAAGCGGTCACGTGCTCGCGCTGGATGCCGACCAACGAATTGCATGCCAGAGCGAGGACAATTTTTCCCAAAGCGACGAGATCTTCTTGCTACGGACAAGTAAGGAAATAATAATGAGATCGAAGGAAATAATAAACGCCGATTGATGATAACCTACCTGGTAATGGGGCATCAAAGCGAGCGGATTCGACTGGTTCGAATCGAAGCACAATACATCGAAAATTCCACAACAATTAAGGCGCAATCTGATAATAAATTATTATTAATGGTATAATAAGATTTTTTTTAAAATTTTAATTGAAATTTATTATGCATTTATGCGTGATTTTCACCTCGATTTGCCTACGATAAGTATTTTTGTAGGATCCAATGCCCGACACGCCAGACCCGCAGCATGTATCGTACGCAACGCAGAACTCAACTGAACTACGTAGCACCATATCAAGCTCTCCGGCAGCAAGCCAGCGTGTTGACGCAATGAAACTCCATCTGCTCGATTATGCGCATCGGTTTTGCTCTGGGCGGCGGTGGTGGTGGTGAACGACGAGTTGCTCAAGGGTTGCGTGTTTTGTATCGAAGCGCCGACGAAATGTCGCACCATCATCGTCTCGGCACCGGGATGGTAATCGTGTACGAAAACGATAGCTGAAACAAAAGAGAGAAAATAATTGAATAATGCGAATATGTAAATTGCCCCCCACTCGCGAACGGTTTACAATGTTCGCCAAACGCTTTGGTCGTAAACACTTCTCGCAGTTGAACGATGTTGGAATGCTGCAATTTCTTCCACATATCGACGAGTGTCATGCACTTGGTGTTCGTCAGACGCACGCCTAAATAGAAAACGAGATTAGTAGTAGTACGAGATTACGTATATAGAAGACAGACCGTGTATTCTCCTCAAGCAATACATGAGGCCTGTCTTAATGTTGGTCGCCTTGAACACGGACGTGACGTAGCCGAACGTGTTGGACTTTTCGAGCGCGCTAGTCGGGATCGGTTCGAGCGGCACGAGACTGTGGTAACTGTCGACTTCTTGCGGTAGATCTACGCTCGAAACAAACAAACGAAAACAAACCCTTCTATTTAATTTGACTAATAAGTGGCGGGCTTAAAGCACTCAAACGTACTCCAAAGAAACCTGGAAATTGCTCTGGGTCAACCTGGGCCATCAACAAGTTGTGCCGATGAAGAACGTCCTAATCATCATCGAAAACGATTAAAAATTATTAAAATTTGTCTTTCGATTCGCCACACGACTCTCTCTCTCTCTTACGATCCGAAGGTCGTCTGGCATGAAGAAGGATGGAGCGTTGGCCTTCGGATTCATGTGAGCCACGTGAGCCTGCGTCCCCGGAAACATGTGAAAATTCGGTAGTATCTACGAATTGGTTGCAAAAATCGCGAGCGTCAGTCACCCCTTCGTTCGTTCACATTTCGAAATAAAATAAAAATTACAATTCCGCATTGAGTGTTCGCAGTGAAGTTGACGTCGTCATGTGTGTAGTAGTAAGTAGTTCCGCCAACGTTTTCCTTCGGAAACGAATAATTCTTAACATTAAAAAAAAAAAAAAAGTAGTTTCGTGCGCCTACTTGATATGTGGGAATGGGCGAGCTGAAAGCATCGGTCGTCGTCGTCGCCGCTGCAAACGGTGCAAGATTTGGTGATAGCGTTCGCCGTTTCAGCAGCGGCGAATGTTGAGGCGTGAGTCGTGGACTGTGCAACGGACTAGTATTGCTCGAAAACGATGGTCCCCCTGCGACAAGAAATTCATAATAATTTACTTGATGATGATGAAAAGAAATTTACAACAACAGTAGTTGTTACCTTGTGAGGAAAGCCTGCCGAACGGCGTGCTTCCTATGAAATTAGGTGCATTGGTTGAAGTCATGTTGATCATTTGATTGTAACTCAAATATGAGGGTGATGGCGACGAATGCGATGCCGAAGTATTTGCAGGCGTATTAGAACGCGGAATGAATTCGTTTGCTCCAGGATTCGAACCCTGCGAATAGTTCAGAATCATATTAAATACAGGTTTTAAGAAACTCAGTAAACGGATATTCATTACTGAGTCTAAGTTTAGACCGACGAAACTACTGGCTAAGTTCTGGTGATGAACTTTCTCCGCGGTGGTGCTTACGTTCATGTATGCGGTTAATTTGGATTCCTGCGGCAAACTATTTTGCTGAGAAAAAGCCGCGAATAACGAATCCAATCTGTCGTTATGGCTCACTACAAAATTCGAAACGTACAAAGATGTGTGTTAGGTCGCAGCTGTTGTAAATGTATGCTTACCGAGCGATTCCAAACCATCTTGAGATGGATTGTTTGGTGGATTGGCGTGAACAAACTGGCATTCGTTACCGTAAAAACAAGTTCCATTGCTAACAAAATAGCGGCAAAGTGTGGGTTTCTTTAACCCGCTCGTGGAACTGTTCATGTCCACGAGGAATCCTGATGCTACAAAGTCGCGATGGCAAACAAATAAATAGGCCCCGATCCCTCACTTCACATTCACGCTTCTCCTGCGCGCGCGCAATTTCCTGTACAGTGCATTGTGGGAAAATTCAAACTTCCATCATTTTACTTCCAACTAACTGGAATTCCAATGTAGATTACATTTTTGTTTTTGTTTGAATATTATAGATTACATATTTTCTTTTTAAAACTGTTTCCATTTTTGGATTCGGATTATATCAGAAAAATGAGTTGTTTTAATTTTTAATCGACTTGATGTCACGTGCACAAAGGTTCTGACGTCAAAAATCAGCCGATTTGTTTCCCTCTCGGTGATTGGTCCATTCCTACAGCGCCAGTTCGTTGAATGACATCACCTAGTATCAACCAAGATGGCAGAGCCAGGAAGTTGGCCGTTCAACTCGGAACCTTTACCTGACCTGGGACCCAATTTAAGTACCACAAATGAGCTGGATTTGGGTACGGGAAACGATATAGAGGGTAAGGGATTTGCATGTCATTTTTTTTAC
This sequence comes from Stenotaenia linearis, assembly GCA_034700445.1. Classification (NCBI taxonomy): domain Eukaryota; kingdom Metazoa; phylum Arthropoda; class Chilopoda; order Geophilomorpha; family Geophilidae; genus Stenotaenia; species Stenotaenia linearis. The sequence goes on along the minus strand of JAQIXT010000696.1, from coordinate 14,757 downwards.
ATTGTAAATAAGCGTCGATCGTTGAGAAAATGTCGAATTCTAAATCGATCGATATATGCCAATGTCGTTGTTGTCGTTGATGATGATGATGAGGGCAATGGATGATTAAATGTACGAATCGTTTCGACTCGGTTGATTTATTCGAAAATGAAATCGTGATCTCGTTGTATTGGCTTAAAACGGCCACTTTGATATAGAGGGCAGCAACCTCACGGGCAGAGGTAGCTTCTCTGCAGTGCGTAGGGGTTTGTTTTGGGATTGGACGGACATAATTTAATCTTACGTCATCCAAAGGAAGCCGATAGAAGAAGAGACTAACACACACACACACGCACACACGCACAAGTAGATATCGGCCGTGTTGATTGTATTGGGCGAAAATATGTTTGTTTGTTTCGGAATTCTCAACAGCGTCGCGAGAGAACAACAAAATGGCAACAAGGCGCGTATCGTCATTCGGTCGAAATTGGGCTTCGCTGCCTGGCATCGGAGGCTGCAGGTGAAGATGATGGAGATGAGCCCTATCTTAACTGAGGTTTGTTTTCGTTCTCTCTTTCGCGCGACTTTCACGGCTTTTAGCATCGAGAAATGCGTGGAAAACTGGAAAACGGTAAGCGAAAGAAAGGTATTCTTTCCTGGCGTGTACGCAAAGGTGTGGGGAACATTGAAGCTGTAGCTTTCGTCGCTATCGATCTGCCGCCTGCTCCTACAAAGACCTGATTACGTTCGTTCGAGCCAATCGTCGAGCGTAGCCGTCATTTTGAATTCTGCAGCGAGATCCATCTTGGAAATGAATCAACTTTGTAAAATCTATGCCATTTTGTGCGAATGAAATTTGACCCGCGGAATCTCGAATTTGAATTACAAAGTGCACTCGCTCGGAGTGCGACCTTTGTCTGCAATTTTTTTAAATACAAATTTTGTATTCAATTTTTATAGAAATGATGAAGTTTTGCAGCAGCGAATTATTCGATGGCCAATTACTCAACGCTTTGGCGTCCACGGACCATTTTCTGGGTCACGACGAAGAACTCGGTTTTGACGTGTTGATGAACGAATCGAACATGCAGCAGCAGCAATTGAGTCAAATGTCGCCGCCGCCGCCGCCGCCGCCGCAGCTTTCGCCGTTGATGCCGAAACAGTCGCCAGTTACCTCGCCACAATTATCGCCGGTCGCGCAACAATTATCACCGCAACCTGCAATTAAAATCAAACAGGTAGATAAAATATAAATGGTTTGTAAGAAAATAAAAATGAAATTTAAAAATTCTATCAAATGAGCAGCAAGCGTTGTCTCCGGCGCCTTCGATGTCACCCACAAACTACACACATCCAGAATTAGTTTCGGTTCCTACGCCTCCTGGTCTCGTCATTAATACCAGCAATCAGCACAGTCAGTTGTTGAGTGCCTTGGCCTCGGTTCAACCGCCGCCGCCGCCGCAACAACAGTATTGTAGCGTGTCTTTGGCGCCAACTGCGTCGATATCGAACCCCAAGCACCATCTCTTGCAAAAATTGGGACAGTTGCCATCTCATCAAGTGCAACAGGTAAGAATTCGAAAAGGGAAGAAAAATTATTCGTCACGCCCCCTCCGGATTTTTTTTTCTTCCAGCTGATGGTTCAATCGCAGTTGTTAAAGAACGAGACTGTTGTTGCTGCTGCGACTCCGATTCAGACTCTTGTCAATACCAATTGCTGCAGCACTATACTCACTACCGGGATTCCATTGGTTTTGGACACTGACAAATTGCCAATTAATCGGTATTGAAAATATACCAAAGAAATGAATCACGAAAGAAATACTGTATTTTTTTTTTTTTTTTAAAGATTGACTCAAATACAAAGCAATCCTATGAAGCCCAAGGGAGAGAAGCGAAGTGCGCACAATGCGATCGAAAGGCGGTATCGTACGAGTATTAACGATAAGATTGTGGAGTTGAAGAATATGATAGTCGGACCTGAAGCTAAGGTTAATACGTAATTAGGTAGCTTTGGGAAATGAAAACGAATTACTGACGGCGGTGAATTTCAGTTAAACAAGTCGGCTGTTCTGAGAAAAGCGATCGAATATATTCGATATTTGCAAAATAATAACGCAAAATTAAAGCAAGAAAACATCGCCTTGAAAATGGGAGCGACCGGACAGAAAATAAGTAAGAAACGAGTCGTTAAATTCGTTTCCGGTCTAATGACGATGTGTGTATTTCGAAAGAAGTCGAAAACATGGAAAAAGACAACTTACCACCCGAAGCGTTCACTCCACCGCATTCCGACACGAGTTCGCCCGCTCGAAGTCCGATGAATTCCGATTCAGACGTTGCGAGCTCTCCGGGCGAACTCGTGCAGACGCTAGATTTCACTGTAGGAAAAATGAATGTGGAGGAAGGCGAAGAACCACAAGCGTTCAAAGGTCAGCGAAATAAGCAATTTCGCAAATTCTATACTTACTTACTTATCTTCTTTATCGATTTTTTTTCTCCTTCCAACCAGGACTGAGTTACGGAATGCTAGACAGATCGAGAATGGCACTTTGCATGTTTATGCTAGTCGTTCTCGCTTTTAATCCGTTCAGGATGTTCTTGGGTCGCATTGCCTTTGCCTCGGGCTCGTTCGACAACGGCTACACACCGGCTCGAACGATACTCTCCTCGGACGGTAATATAAAACAAGATGATCGCGAATTTGCCTTTCTTTCTTTCCTTCTTTCTTTAGAGAATGACGGGAAATATGGCTGGCAAGACTGGGTTTTAACAACGATTTGTGTATGGTTCGTCAATCTTATATTCATTGGCGTGTGTCTTACCAAATTATTGGTTTATGGTGAACCGATCGTCCGCCCAAAGTCGGAATCGTCGCTATGTTTCTGGCGGTGCCGCAAACAAGCAGACTTCGATCTGTCCAAGGTAGGAAACAATTTTTCTCTCCTCTCCCCCCCCCCCCCTTTCGTTCAACCTGTTTATTTTATTTCCGAAGGGTGATTATTCAGCTGCCGTCAATCAATTTCAAAAATCGCTTCAAGCTCTGGGACGGCCGCTGCCCACGACTCGACTGGACGTGTTTTCAACCGTCGTTTGGCAGATGATCAAATACTGTTTCCAACGCGTGTGGCTGATACGTTGGCTGGCGAATCGAGCCGGTGGTTTGCGACTGTCGGCTCACGAGCGAAGAACAGTTCGCAACACGGCGAGAGAGGCAGCCATGGTATATTTGAAATTGCATCAGTTCAATTTAACCGGTGAGGCCGCGCGGTAATTTGCACCCCCCCGCCGCGAACGAACGCACGCGACATTTCAAATGAATTTTTTTTTTTTTAAAACAGGGCACAGCGCCGATGGTCATTTGGAAGGATGCACGCTGGTTTTGAGCGCGATCAATTTGGCAGAAGCTGCCGGAAAGGCCATGAGTTACGAATGCTTGGCCGAAATTTACATCAACGCTGCTTTGCGGGTGAAAGAGACCGCGCCACTGTACATGCATTTCATCGCTGTAAGTTTGCGTTGGTTCGGTCGAATAAATTAATACCTACTAAATACGTACATCATCATCTTCTTCTTCTTACAGCGATATTTTCTAAGTCAAGCGCGACGAGTGGTAACTCGTGGTGGGCAAATTCCAATTAATTTACAGTGGTTGTGCACTCCCGTCGGCCATCGATTTTTCGTTACGCGCAAATGGGATTACAACATGGAAGATTCCATGTTTAGCACGTTGGGAATCACGTGTAAGTAACTCGAACAATTCGGTTAACTCGAAATAATACTCATATGCTTTTTGCTGGCTCAGCCGATCCATTGTGCTACGTGATGCAGCTGTTCCGCGAACATCTCATTGAGAAGGCGCTTTACGCTCTCGTGCTGCCCGGCAGTAGAAAAACACGAAACGGAAAAGAACCAAAGTAATTTCGCTCGTTCATGCGCGAGAATCGTGCGAGTACAAAGACGGCGCGTTTCCGTATTTCAGACGGCGTTTCCAAACGTCGGACATACTACAGTACGTACAACAACTAATGGAATGTTCGAGCGCTGCCGGAGCGCCGAAAAACGTAGCCGCATCCATGAGGTCGGCAAGCGACAAATCGGGCACGGACCAAGTGGCTCAGTGGTGGGCGGCCGTGATCGCAGTGGCTGCGTATTGGCTGTTGGGCGAGGACGAACAAGCAGAAAGACTCTATCCGATCGTCGAGTCTTTGCCACCGTCGCTGGACCGAGCAAAGTGAGGATCAAAAGTCATCTCGATTAAATGATTTATTTTTTTTAAAACTAATCTAACCCGCAGAGATCCACTGCTGCGAGCGATTTTAGTTGCTTTTAAGGCTCGTCGTGTGCACCTGAGTCCGGCGGCAGCGGGCCGGAATAACGTGGCATGTCTGAAAATTTTGGATCGTGCTGGAATTTTGCTTCGCGACAGCATCAATTATGCCGTGCTTTGTCCTCCCTCGCCACGAGTTCAGGTGAAATTTCTTTCTTTCTTTACCAGGTGACAGAATGGAAAATGTCATGGCCGTGGTGCATTGTAGTTGCATTGCATTGATAATTGTGCAATGCTTCTGCAGTGCAAGCACGGAGATGATCTATCTAACATCGTCAATACGTGCATCGCGTTTTTTTTTTTTTTTCGCATTAGAATTTATGAATTTTATGTAGATCGCTCAACTTCTCGTATGTGATTGGATATTGTACACGAGAAATGCAATTTGGGAAGAATGGCTGAACGAGCACAAGGAATCGTGCGCACCTGCCGCGCAGATCGAAGCTTTCCAACGTGATTTGGCGAGTCTGAGAACATTGTCCCAGCAAGTGGATGCTGCACTGCCGAGGGTAAACGAGAAAAGCTGGCGACGAATGCTCACAATCAATGCTCATCATCACTTTTTCGATCTCGTTTTGCAGGTTTTCTTGCACGAAGCATCGGTTCGTTTGATGGCGGGTGCGAGCCCTGCCAGAACGCAACAGTTGTTGGACCGCAGCTTACGACGCAGGCAGAATGCTTCGTCTTCCATCATTTGCACCAAAGGACATGGCCAGTTGGGCGATCGCGAACACGCGGCAGCTCTGATGCTGGCGTGTCGCCATCTTCCAGATCCGCTCTTGTCGTCGCCGGGCGAACGAATCGGAATGCTTACAGAAGCTGCACGCACTTTGGAACTGCTCGGCGACAAGAAAGTCCTCCACGATTGCCATCAGCTGATCATGTCCCTGGGAACGACGACGACGATCGCCAAATGATTAAACATATATAAGATATATGATATTTTTAATATGTATGTAGTTAAATAAAAATTTGTAATTAAATTCACGATTAAGTTAAGCCACAGATTTCATTTCCTCTTTAACGCACGATTTGAACGCATCCCAGCCTTCGTTTTTCATCAAATGAGACTGATTTGAAAAGAGAAAAATTAATAATTATTAATCAGCCGCGTAGAAATCACGCGAGGAGGATTATGTCACCTTTATCCCACGGTGTAATCTGTCACGCATGATGGCAATAAACTCTTTATAACTCAATTGACCGTCACCATCCTCATCAAATATTTGAAACACTGTGTGCACCAGATGATTGCTCAAATCTCTGCCCATACAAATTTTAACGGCTCGATGAAATTCCTCTGCGTAAAACAAAAACCCATTTGAAATAATTTTGCACGGTATTAAGAAACAACCGAATTACCTTGCGAAATCGGTTGATCCGCAAAAGTGTACATGCGCATGGCGATAGCAAAGTCGTCCAAGTTGTTCAGAAACTGACAGAAGTTTTTAAACTCCGTAAACGAAATACCCTAAACGATAAGAAAAGCGAAATGAAACAGTTGGTTTTGCCCCTTTTCTTTTTCCCCAATACAAAAGCTAACACTGAAGGGATTTTGAGCCAACAGATGTTCTTTCTACTCACCCCTAACAATTTCATTTCAGCACACAAATAAAATGGCTTCACTCCAAATCCCGACTAATTACATTAACATAACATATTTGCTATTTCTCCACCGCGCGCGCGCGCGTTCCGCGTACTGACCAAATGCAAATGTAATTTCTACTACTGATGCCAGCCAGCCACATGTCTTTTCCATCTGTCTTTGTCAAAATGAGGGATATTTCGCCAACAGATGTATTTGTTTACCCAAGAAAAGATACATTGCAATCAATAAGACACGGGCAATAAATCACTCTTCTATTTTTGAATACCTTTTGAACAGGAATTCGACTGATCAGCCTGTCGATGTAAGCTTCATAATCATCCGCATGTAACAACGTGTACCGAAGGAGGATTTTTGCAAAATCAACCTCGGAAATTGTTTTCTGGCCACGCGAGAATTCGTTGAATTCCAATTCGAGAACTTCCGTCTGTAAATTTTCCATGAACCTGTGAAAATCTTCGTAATCGAGATAGCCTTTTCCTTTGGACCCGAAAAAATGAAGCAAGAGCGTCGTATCTACGACGGCCACAGTGGTTGGATCGAGAATCTTTAAAAGAATGAATGAATTAGGTGAAAAAGTTATCCTCGTTCCAAGCAGTTGCACGTTATCATCGATTTCGAAAACTCTTAAAGGGTTACTTGATTGCGAGTTCGTTCACCTCGTCTAATTTATCCTGTGCAGGTGACTGTCCTGTCATATTGATTTTGCCACCGCCGCCGCCGCCGCCGCCGCCTTCTCGCATTTGTTTCTCCTGATGCGCCTTCTCTCTCGCTCGTCTCGCAAAACTGAAGATTTTTTCCAACTGAATAAACAAATTTTCAAGTGAAATACAGTACGAAACAAATCTGACACGTCATCAATCAACTTTTATGCATCTGTACATGGATCCGTTACACTCCGTTTTTGCCTACTTCTTCTAAACTTCAAAACAAAAATTCAAAAAAAAAATAAAATAAAATAAAAACACGTACTGTATATATAAAATTATAAAATTAAAGTGATGACTAATTCCCACACCGAACTATTTCAAAAATATAATGAAAAAAAAAAAAAAAAAAAAAAAAACCAAAGAACTTACAGTCTCAGCCCCAACTTCTTTATAAATCCCTTGGCCTTTTCCTCCTTTCCAAAAAAATTTTTCTAACAAAGAACGTAACTGAAATCAAATAAAAGAAAAGAAAATGATAAAATAATAATAATAATAATAAAACGAACAAAAATAAAGTAAACAAAATAAGCTAAATAGAAACTATTAGAAATGAAAGCAACAAATTAGAACGAATAGAAATTAAGTAGTTTTGTTAGTCTGAAAAGTCTTACCCCGAAACAAGTGCGCGATCGCCGCCGATCGTCCAAAGTAAGTAGCCCCTTTTTATCTTAAACAAGCAAAATCTCACCATTTAATCACAAATTAATCACACAATAACAAATTCTTGCAATTCACATCTTTTAACTGGAATTAAATTTAACCTCGAACGTTTCCCTTTAAAAAAAAAAATCTTGTCAATCTCGTAAGGCGCCACCGCGAGTTAAGCGAAGACGATTAATTCAATTATTAAAAACGCAACGACAGACTGGATGATTCGTTTAGAAAAAAATAATTAATTGAACGGATAAAAACACCCGTCATGCTGTTAATTAACCACAAAAGACAAATAAGTAAATAATTTAAAAAAATGTTGGGGTAACAGTTAAATTATTTCCATGTACAGACACAACACTATAAACGGTGCAGAAATTGCTAAGAAAACACCATCAACGTGTCAAAAACCGTACAAACGCACACAACATAAAATGACAAATGCGTAAACAGTTTTTTTTTTTTTCATTCCAGAATCTACTTACTTACCACTAGAAATTCTTGTTTGTCTACCTTCTGATTACTATCGGTGTCGAACATATTAAAAGCAATTCGGAAGCCAGTCTGAGGCTCTAAAATTTAATGTAAAAAGAAGACAAAAAAATGGAAGAAAAAATATATGTACCTTTTTACTCACTTGTCAAAATAGACAACAAAAACAAGTATTCCGTGTACGAAATGATTCCTGCGGATAGAAAAACGGTTCCATAAAAAAAAAATAGAACGCAACACCTGCGAAATTCCAATTTATTTAATGAGTCTTCTACCCACAAGACCCACAATCCCCCACCCCCTCCCCCTCCCCTCACTAATTGGATCCAAAGTGAAGACAAACAAGAAATTCCCATTAAGAAAAAAACGAGAAAAAAAAACGACCGTATTCACAAACCAAAAGATTCCCCTCAAAAAGGTTTGAAGAAAAATCTTGCTCGCGCGAAACGTTAGATTTAGCGGGAGGTCCGCGCAGACCTCCAGTGATGAAATGGTTTTCTTTTTCATGCACAACATGGACTAATTACATGAAAATGCTCTCATGTCCCAGTCTTAATTTGGAGGTACGCTTACACTAATTTCTCTCTTTATATACAAATTACCCTTGTTGCGAGATAAAAGGTCTTTAATAATAAAACTGACTGGGAGTGGGGGTGACTCGAGGCTCGAATTTGAAAACACAACGAGTTGCAAATTCGACATAAATAATCGAAAATAGCATCCATTCAAGAACAACTTTCTCACACAAAACACTCGATGGGTCAGTGAACTTGTCACGAGATGTGAGAACGTTTAACAACACTTTTTCCCTTTAACACGCGGTCAAATTGACTACTGGGAGCGTGCGGATTACACGACTCTCAACTGTAGGAAATAAAAAAAAATTCAACCGTTGTCTCGCAGATTTCTGAACATCCCAGGATGAGTTTTAGTCACCGACGGAGTGTGACTCAGCATCGAATCCATTTCCCTCTTGGTCAGGTCTCGTCTCTTCAAACGAGCTGTTTAAAAAAACCAAGCAAAATTAAACAATGTATTTTCGAGAGAGATAAAATTAGATTAGTTTTCTGTAGCGGAGAAAGAGGTTAATGACCTTGGTATGGCTTTTAATACTTACGTCTCGGTTCTCCTTCGGTTACCGATTCGAGGAAGTCCTGCGGTGTCATGTACAACTGACCTTCATACTCGACAGAGGCGAAGCGCATAAACCGTCTTTCTCGCTGAGTCAGCCGCAAAGAACCCGTGTCTTCCTCCTCGAATCGTGAGAAAAAAAAAAGTCCTTTTATTATTAACCCATTCTTTGTTTTTATTTGACGATCGAGTTGCCACTTGCCACTTGCCACTTGCCAGGTGCGTTATCAGCGCAACGATCGAATCGGCCAGTGACACCTGCCCACGTGAAGCGAGTTAGATTAACGCAGCACCCTCTTTTCAGTGTCATCGCGTGATTAAGATCTCACCTGTCAAGGTGAGACTCCAATTCAATTTCCAAGAGGGTGTCAAGACATAAATCAGCGAGCGATTTCATTTGCATGATTACCAGATGCACGTTCGCTTCGGTGAATTTTCACTCGATTTGTTTTCGACTCATCACAACGAGTCCACACTACTCGTGCGGCGGTGGTGGTGGTGGGAGGGTTAGGTTCGGTCACTATACAACTCCCGACTTGGCAAAAGAGAACAAAAGATAAACTGCAGATGGTTTGGCCACGAGACATGCGCGTTTCTCCGCGTCTCCCCCTCCCCCCCTCCAACTCGCACAACAGCACTGAGGGGGTGGACTCGGAGAGGAGGGTGAGGGTGGGCTTAATATGCCCCTAAATTGATCCCCGTGTTTGTCGCGACCACACACCAACGCCAGACTGAACCCACCTGTTTCTAAAGGGTTCGATCTGCAAAAAAAAAGATTCGTTTTCTCTCAATCGTCGATATGTTAAAACCGACAGCGCTGGTTACTAAAGGTGGGAGGTTAAAAGTGTGTGTGTGTGGAGGAGGGGGCTTCTTTCGAGGGAGGGGGTCAAAAGGCCGCCCGAAAAGCAGCAGATGGCACTTGGCCTATTAAGCTGTCATTAAGTCTAATCTGTTGCTTGCTTTTATACACTGAAATTCGCAACACTCTTTTACGTGTCTTTCATCGACGACAATGCGCGTGACAACAAAAAGAAGTCTGTTCTTTCAAAATGCATGTCTTCACACATTTTTCCTCGTCCCCTAAATAAAAACCCTTATTAAAAAAAAAAACGTTGATTTTTTGTGCAAAATATCGATAGTCGAAATAACGGCATTTTTTTTTTCAACCTGTTTTCTCTTATCCGACTTGAACATAAATTTTGAAAAATTCTCACCAACTCGACCATGAAACCCTCACTTTTCAACAAAAAAGTATGGAAATATGAAATAAAATGTCATTTTTGCTAAATCTCAAATTTATGAATCCATTATCCGAAGGGGTTAGGGAAAACAAGCGATAAATTAAAGATTAAAGATTAAAGATTAAAGAAGAAAAAGAAAAATAACGAGTTTTTCACGAATCTTGATGATTCCGGACCCGGAGGAATGAAAACGAGTTTGGTCAACAAAAACTCGTCTTGTTGTGACAAGGCACGTTTTGTTTGAGTGAAAAGTGATGGCGATTTACTCGTGGAAAAACGGTGTAGGTCAATTCACCTTTTGGCCTTGTAATGGCCGAGAGTTTTTCGAGGTTTGTGTGGGATTGGGAAAATTTTCCTTTTCCCCCGCCCTCCCATCTCTCCTCTTCGGCGTGGTTGAAAGAGCGCGCAGCAGTCGAGTCAAACTGTGAACGAATAAGATTGCGCCACTTCCGGGTCGCCATATTACAACTCGACAGAAACGAAAGAAATGTTTAGAAAATTCTGCGTCAAAGGATTAAAGAACTTCTTCTCCTCGACAGAGGAATGGAAAGAAGAATGCAACCACAGGTAAGGTATGAGCACCCCCACCACCACCTCCTCCTCCTCCTTAACCCCCTGGCCAGAAGGCAGAGGCCACTGTCCCTCATGAATTAATCTTGTTTCGGCAAAGCACAACACAGGGACCGAAGCCAAACCCACCTCGGCCAAGACTCGCACACGGGGGTCTCTTGAAAACCACCCACGGGGGATAAATGAAGACACGCCGAAACCAACCTATCAAAACAAACTTTTCTTGACATACTTTTCGTCGAAATAAAATAATTAAAATGCCCATATACGAACAAGACGAATGTCAGTTGGTCATGCCTATATAGGGCCAATTCTTTCTTATGGGTACTCTTCGGTTAACTCTATCTCTACAGTCGATCGAATTCATCTCCCCCCCGCTGAGACGATCCGCAAGGTTAACTCGCACAAAAAGCCAAGGTTACATTCATTAATTTGATTAAAATTAATGATAATTTAATTTCGCTAAACATCTCGTCACGAAAAAATTCCGTTCGGGGCAAATGGCATAAATTATTAATTATTAATTAATACGTACCGGTTGAGATCCTCGCTTGGTTAGAAAATAAAAAATAACAAAGACCACATTACCATATTACATTAATGGACACTAATAAATTAAAGGTATCTGCAACATCTTACCCATTGCAAATCCACTATTAACCTACATTCGCCTGCTAAATAAATTTACATGCACTTGTCACTATTAAAACCACCATCTTACATTTAATCAATTCGCCCATAAATTACTGCCCCACGGAACGAACGGGCTTCTTTACAAAACAACCTCGTTATAGTAACACGACGACGTTGTCGGCGAATCGAGCCGTCTTTTACATTTAAATTAGACTCGCCGTCGAAACGGCATCGCTCGAATGCCGATTCGTTGCGATTTGAACGTGTTTTAAGTAACTAGATGCAATTTATTTCGGCCGCTCACCTTTTTCTGCTTCGCTTCGACCACATGAACTCGTCGTGAACGTAACAACAGAACAGAAATGCTCGTCCCGACTACCAAACACACCGAAGGAAGTAGATATTTGTCCTTTCGAAGCGCTGACGCCGTCCTAATCCCCGTAGAAAACCGATGCAGGCCCCGTGCCGGCCTCAGAAAGCGAACAAAATTTCGCCACGAGGCCGCCATCTTTGAATGTGAATCAAGCCTTTCGGTCGGTGCGCGCACGCGCTCCACCAACTAGCCGGAAGTCGTTGCGATGAGGATGCGAATCCGTCGAGTAAATCATTCAGAAAATATACATCTTTAGTAATAAATTGGAGATTATTTGTCTCAAATTATTTTACGATCCTTTTAAATAAAAAAAAATAAAAAAAAAAAAAATCTTAAAACATTATTATTATTTTTTTTTTTTTTTGAAATGAAGAAAAGTTTTCACATCATAAAAATGTCATTTTAGTATTTTAGTTGGGACGTGTTTCGACATTTAAAATTTTTTTTGGTTAATTAATTAATTAGAAAAATGAGAAAAACAAAGCGGAGGCCAACTAAGCAGAAAACTCATCGACCCTACAGCCTTAGGCTGAGAACTGAACAAATTCGCTCGTCCATTCGCCAATAGATATCCGACGATCCTTTGGCGAAAGTCCAGAAAACCACAGCCAAACGAATGAGAAGCACAACTGGTCGCCCGGCTCGTCACACAACACCGTTTAATCTTGACTATTTTGTGGAAAAAATTTCGTTCGGGATGAAATTACATAAATCGAAAAGATGAAGTCGAACGAATCGGTAAGTGGAATTTTTATCCTCGACGGTGTGAACAGAGGGTTCAAGTTTTATTCTTAGGTACATTACTCTCTCGAGAATGACACTCAATTGGCAACAAGGCTATAAAGGAGTGAGACTCGAGAGGAGGAAAAAACAAATCGAGTCTGAACGTTAAATTTCTCCTCCTTAAAGTTAAATCGCAATTATTTACGATTTTTACTTTACCGTTAGGAAGGATTTTCTTAGTTTTATGGTTCGCGGGGTGTTGCCGGGGACAATAGGATTCGAGGAGGAGAGTGGGCTTTTAGGGGTGAAAGAGAATAAAATCAGCAGACTTGTCACCGGGTACAGGGCTCGAGCCAATCTGACGCGACACGAGTAGGTGGGGTTAGTCGCGAGGAAAGTTTGGGTGGAGGGGGCGACGTGTTGCACTGACATTCTCACTCGTGAGCTCGTGAGCTCGTCACTCGACCGTCATCAGCTCGGCTCGGTTCAGTTCAGTGCAGGAAGACAAAACTTTACCTTGGAATAGTTACCATTTCTTTTCTTTTCTCTTTTCTTTTTTTTAATAGCACTGAACAAAATTCTCGATCCCGACGAGTGAGCGAATTTCCACGCGAAAACTGCGAAATGTGCGGATGAATCGGCACGTGAATTACCTGCAGCTTTAACTCAGCACTGGATCCACGCTGTTCGTCGTGTTCGGCCACCACGGAGTTGCGACGTTGGTTGTGGTGGCTGGCTTGGGCCGTCACCAGTCGAGCGTTGACGGCAGACGACGATACCAACGGCGCGGATTCTTCATCCTTCGACGACAGCGGCGCTTCCAGTGAAGTGTGGCCCGGTGATCAGCCGTCGAGAACTGCTGCAGTTATTAACCGAACCCTATTTCATCAACTTTACTGTCGCACCGGATATCACTTGCAGATACATGCCGACGGAACGGTGAACGGGACACGCATCGATCACAGTCAGAAAGGTAAATTCCGTTCGATTAATTAACCTGAAAAGTCAGAATTTTTTTTTTAAATTTTTTTAAAAATAATAAAAAAAAAATTCTGGTTTCAAAAGGAAAAAAAAAAAATCGCAATTCGAAAATTACGATTTTTCGTTTCTCATCTCGTTTGTTGTTAACATCTTCGCATGGTCCTTTGACAATTTCGCGCCATTAACCAGACTAGACGTGCGTCCTTCGCAAAGGGTTACTGACATAGGAAAGAGATGATTTTTTTTTTTAAAAACAAAATTAAACTTAGCATAGCTGCTTAACTTGTACCAGTTCCAATTTCTTACGTAATTTTCTTTTAAGCATAACCCCATCGTGTTTATTTTTTCAATTATAATTATTATAATTCAAAACAAAATGACACTTGTCTGGAATCAATAAAAAAAGGAAAAGATGTTTGCAGTCCCGCCCACAAATGTATATGTTAAAGGGTAAAAAGAATTACATGTTAATTACCCAAAAAAATGACCTTAAAAACCCATATTAAGTGACCCTCGAATTGTAATTGCCCAAATTAAAGTTGTAAAAAAAAAAATGTAAAAAAATTGGAAAAAGTTAAGAGACATGAAAATTAAAAGAAAAAAATGTTGAACAAAAATGGTAGAAAAAGATACGTATGGAATCGTCACACTTTCCCACACTACCCACACGAATGAGGACGAAGCCCAACTAAAACCCCTTGCAAAGAAATTTAATTACTTATTTATAAGCTGGATAGACATCTGTCCTGTGCATAAAGAAAGTCGAAATGACCCCAACTGACCAGGGTCACCTTTTTGTCACCGCATCCAAATGGGTCCTGCAGAGCCCTTGGGCAAGCAATCCTACGTTTTTGTTAGTAAAATGAAAAAAAAAAAAAAAATGGGTCAAAACTCGAACTTGTTACGTATTTTTTTTTTTTTTTTACAATGTTTTGTCCCACGCATCTCCAGTTTCCGTCATCATCTAAACAAGATGTCCACTTGTCTTCACAACCCCATCCACCCACGCATTCTCTTGTTCTCTTGTCTATCGAGCAAAGGGCCTGTCATGACACTAATTATATCAGCCAAGCGTGTAATCCTAGCAACAACAAAAAGAAATTCTCTTTGAAAACTTACCAACTCACCGACCTCACTCCCTCCTTCCCTCCTTCGGTCCCCTCACGCCCACGAGGAGGGATGGCGCGTGTGCTGCGCGTGGATAACACCCACACGAGTATTTACCCAAAACTTACGATTTACTCGTGATACTTTGTACGTTACAATTCGTGTGGATTATTAAGGCAACAAACTCGTTAATCAATAGCTGGATAGGTGCCGAAAACAAAAATAGATCC
>JAQIXT010000695.1:0-26250 GCA_034700445.1 Stenotaenia linearis | reverse complement strand
AAATTTGACTAAAAGTAACTGAAATTGACTAAAATTTGACTAAAAGTAACTGAAATTGACTGAAATTTGACTAAAAGTAACTGAAATTTGACTAAAAGTAACTGAAATTGACTAAAAGTAACTGAAATTGACTAAAATTTGACTAAAAGTAACTGAAATTGACTAAAATTTGACTAAAAGTAACTGAAATTGACTAAATTTAACTAAAAATGACATAAACTTAACTAAAAATTACTAAAAACTAATTAAACTTTTGATAAAATCGACTAAAACTGCCTTAGTTTCAGATAAAATTAACTAAAACTTTACTAAATGTAACTAAATTTAACTAAATTATAAGTTAGTCAAATTTTCATCCCACCCACCACCACCTCACTTCTGCGTGCGAAACAATTAAATTAACCGAACAAAATTGATTTCCCAACACTCGCAAAATCAAAAACAGAAAACTAATCCTAAAGAAAAACAAAAACACATCCCCCTCCCCCCTTAAAAAAAAAACACAAAGCAGTAAACGCACAATATAATTTCTCTCCCAAAAAAAAAATTACGTAATCTACTCGTAAATAGCGTTCTCCGCGATCGTAATATGATCCTAAAAGTTCATCGTATCGTGTTTTACGATGCCTAATTTGCAATTAACTTTTTACTGTAGAGAAAACGAGAATCGATAGGTTGAAAATGGTTGGTCAGACGAATAAAAAAGAGTAAAATCACGTCATCTTTAAGGTTGGCATTCAAATTGATTTGGGAATCGGGGGATGGGTCAGAAGATGGTTGTGGGCCTCGCTGTACCAGATGTTTCCGACCAAATGGTCCAATTTAATGGGTGGTGGAGGAAAAAACGTCTTAAGTTGACTCCCGCTAGGAAAAAGTGTATTTCGGCGCTCATTCGCATCGTTTTGTTGCTGTAACGAGGTTAGCGTGTTCATAGTTTTGTGCGGGGAGACCAATGGAAAGAGTAGCTCACATATTAAACCACTTACCTGGTGCTCTCGACGAATATCTGCTCACCGCAGGGTCGACGAGTAATTTGGCTTTTGGTGAGGGGCGCACCTGTTCTCAACTGGCAAGTTTGGAGCAACAAAAAATTTTCTTTTACCACCAACACCATGCAATTTTATTACCAGCTTTTCGCCAACTGTGTTCAAGAAGTTCATTTCGACTTCTCCATATAGCGGGGCCCTAATGACGTGTTTGATTTCTGCCTCGCGTCTAAGGACAATGAGATTTTAACTTGCTTTAAAGCTGAGTTTGGGTGAGGAAAGTGAGGAAAGTGACACAAAAGTAGGGTAGATTGAGTGGTTTTGGGTTCTGAGTGTGAGTTTTGGTTGGTTTTAGGAGATTTGGATCGTTTCTGGCCATTTTTGAACCATTTTTTGTCAATTCTCCTCATCTTAGACAATTCTAAGTGAATTTTGGATCACTTTTAGTCAATTATAGTCACTTTTAGACTATTTTTGGTCACTTTCATTTCAGTTTTGACCATTTTTGGTTATTTTCATTTCATTTTTGACCATATTTGCTCAATTATATTCACTTTTGGACCATTTTTGCTCAATTATAGTCACTTTTGAACCATTTTTGGTCAATTGTAGTCACTTAAGAACCAATTTTGATCACTTTTAGGATTGTTTGGTCACTTTTGGTCATTTTCAGTCATTTTTAACCATCTTTGACCCACTTCTTTAATCCCCCCGACTCCATCCTAAAAATCGAACTTTAAATCTCTTTATTCAAAACAAAACAAAACCTTCCAATTTCACTTTCTGTTTTTGACAAACCAACTCACCCCGACGGCAACTTTAAAGATGACAATCACGCGAAATTCCCTAATTTTTAACGAGATTTTCGCTGTAATCCATCGCATTAATATTTAACCCGCGTGTCAAGGAGTAATTTGTAATGGGAAAAAACTGGCGTTGGTGTGGGATCACTAAATGACTCGGCAAATCTCATTCAGTCACCTACGGTAAAGTGCTCGGCTGCTGATCGTGTTGAGGTGCTTTAATTTCCTTGATGTTTATACAAAATAATTCGCAACCGTGTGAAACTATGTGGAACTGTTGGAAGTGGTAAGTTTGGTATGTGAAATCAATGAAAATACATATTAAGTTTTAATTGATTTTGGCCGCGCGATCAAATAATCAAGTGGTTGGTTTGTCGACTATGTACACAAAAGGTATTAGGAATTCATTAAATTTATCAATATTTTAGGAAATTAGGTGTATAATTAGTAAATCAGTGCTGTAGAGGTTGTTGGAATATGTAGTTTGGGAATTTAAGTTTTTCAAGCATTGCAGCAAAAGTGGTTTCTAACAATGTAAAACTGTTGTAGAATTGAAAAAATGTAATGTTACAATCAAAACTTGGTTTTAACATTGATAAACTTGGTTTTAACACTGAAAAACTTGGTTTTAACATTGAAAAACTTGGTTTTAACAATGCAAAACGTAATTTTAACATTGAAAACTTGGTTTTAACAATGCAAAACTCTATTTATCAATGCAAAACTCTGGTTTCAGCAATGAAAAACTGAATTTTAGCATTGACAAACTGAGTCTTATCAATGAAAAAAGAATTCTAACATTCAAAAACTCCTTTGCAACAATTACAATTGCTTTCCATCAATGCAAATTGTTTACTGACAATGCATTTCAAAATATACACCACTTCAAACCAACATAAAACTATTTACACAACGAAAAATCATTTTCATTCAATTCCCACACTTCAAAAGAAAAAAAAAACTGATTAAAAAGCAAACAATTTTTTAAATCGAGGTAAGAACGGAACATTTATTTACGTCTGAAGTGGATTTTTAAGAAGCATTCAGAGGATTATTTTTAAAACGGTACTTGTTCAGATGCTTCTTAAGCATGTTTATTCAAATTCAAGAGTCTTTCTATTTATTTCACTCAGTTTGAAAGAGCAGCGCTCCATTTTCGTGCATTTTGTTTTAAGCTACCATGTCGAAAGGAAAAATACATTATCATTTCTCCTGACATTTATTACACGAGAAAAGCGCATCCTTCTACCCCTAATTGTAACACCACACGATTTTCGAATACGTTTTTTAATTTCTTAAAATTTTTTAAAATAAAAATCACTTTTTTATCGATGTGTTTTTATCGCGGAATAAAGAGCGCTAATTTAATACACAGCTTAAATTGACTCATTAAATGACAGGATATTTGCATAATTTACTGCCTGTTTTGACGTGCTTATCCAAACGGTGTGTTTGTTCATTTGCAGATAGAACAAGACTGGAAGTACGTCGCGATGGTCATGGACCGAATGTTCCTCGTCCTGTTCGGCATTTCGTGTCTGTTGGGCACGTGTGTCATCATTTTGCAGGCGCCGTCACTCTACGACGATTCGATTCCGTTCGACGTGCAAGTGTCAAAAATAGCCAAAGTCGAGACCACATCGTCTTTTACTTAAAAATATTCCTTTTTTTGCAAGTTTTAACAGCGTTTAAGTTCGAAAATGTGCGAGAAAATGTAAAACCGATGCGGAAATAAATGATAGCTGTCAAATTTGGTTTCATCTTTCGCGAGATTTCTCCCAATTTCGCTTTAATTTCCTCGAAAAAAGCGCATTTTTAATGGTTTGAGCTAAAAATCGATTTGGAAAGTGATTCTTATACGAGAAAAAAGAGGAAAAAACTCAATTAAGAACGAATTCAATAAGATTTTTATCAGATCTTGTGAAGGAAAATAATTGAATCATACAACGACCTAAGCGACGAGGGGAAAAAAAAGCTGTTACTCTTAATGATACGTCACGAACACAGCTTCATTTCACACACGTAATATTTGTTTTTATTCCCTCTAAACACGACAAACTCGTTATTAACGCGCGCGAATTAAAATTAATTAAAACCGTATTTAAAAACGCAATAAACCGATTACACTCATTGTTGTGAGGGACACGTGTTATTAAAAACACGTGATAAATTGATGATAATCGTCGATCAAATTGACTCGCTCAATTCCCTTTATACAGTCATAAATTAGAGAAGACGTCAAGTAACACGATCGTCCATAACGACTCATTCATGTCCACTTGGCAATGATTTCCCCTTATCGTTAACTCTCAACTATAAACCACAATTTATTAGTCCGACTTCCGCTCATGCGCAACCGATCATTACGATCCGGCTTTATTAAGACGAGTGCGATTTTCTGTATCAGGTTAGTTTTTTTTTTTCTTTTACTATTTGCTCTTTTCTCTTTTGCATACGTTTTAAACTTTTTCTCCGCTCTTTTTATCGTCTTTGTGACTGATGTTTGAGTTTTCATCTCCGGCGGGTTCTCTTTTCTTTTAATAAAACGACTCCAATTTCCGTAAGTGGAACCTAGACGCCATAATTCCATTCGATAAAGGCGGCGACTCTTGATTTGCTCACGAGATGTCGCTTTCTTAGCATTACATTTTAAATCCAGCTTCTGATGGATTGTTTTTAATAAATGTCGGGCTCAAAAACGCAATTGGAAACATACTTTACCGTTATAATTTGAGGGATTTTTTTTTCGGCGTAAATCGGTTTTTTATTTCGCTTTAAAATCACGAAATTTAAAATTTTTGATAAAACGATGCGTAAATTTTTAATTTTTTGGAAGATATTTATTAATCTACACTCAAGCTTTCGTGGCAACGAAAGTCTTAATAAGCAACGATCTCTGATGCATTTAAGCGAGTCGAGTTTCTCTCTTGAATTATTACTTATAAAATTGTTGTTAAATTATTAGATTTAGTGTTTGTAATAAGAAAAATGTATCGAGAAGTGTTTTAATCTAATTAAACCGAAGGAAAGTTGAAAAAATAACATTCGGTTCGGCTTTGCTGTATAATTCGGTTTAGATTATAATTAAAAATTTAAAGTTCGGGTGTTTGAACGTGATATATCGAATCAGTGGGCGTTTAGGGTTACTTTTTGGTCGAAGAAACGTTGGGTAAATGTGTGGAAATGTATAAATATCCTAAGGATTTGGGGAAAGAGTTTGAAAGGCGGTTTTGGTTTGGTAAATCTTGTCCAACTTAGTAGAAATTTATCATGGCCCCGAGCAGAGCTCACAACACGTATCCGACAGGACAACGTATTAAAACCAATGACAACATGATGCACACACCCCGCAGTGATGAGTTGGCTGCACAGATAAATTCTAAATGAAATTCCCTTTTCAAAACGCGTACGTTTTAGGGCGAACAAAAAGCCATTTTGACATTTATAAATTAAACTTTTCATACGAAAAAATAAGGGATCGAGGCTAAAGCGCTTCAACTAAACCCAACTATTAATAACCGATTTTTTCTTCAAATCTAAAAAATAAAATTTATTTTTAAAAAATATAAAAAAAAAAATTTTTTTTTTAAAATTTATCATCAGTGATTTTTTGGGAAAAAAAAAAAATTTTTTTTGGAGTTGGGAAATATATTAGGTTTAAATGACGCCTAACTTTTGCATGATTGGGTATAAATAATTTATTGAGCGCCAAATGAAGGCCTAATCTGTTTTTTTGTTCATCTCGTACATCACAATTTGGAAGAGTGTCAATTATTCATCGTGTTGTCTTAATTGCAAGTGCTTTTAAGAGAGTCAAAACTCCAAGGGCAAAGTAGAGAGGAAGGAAAAGGAAAAAAGTCCACTCACCTGTTTGTGTCACGCACACGAAAACTGCTTCCAACAGGTGACATGTCTCCCTTAGGGCAGCATTTGGTACAGACAAAGGATTAATTATCTTGTCCCAATTTGAAAATGGGTTTTGAATTTTCGTGTAATCAATTGCACTCATATACTAATTTCCGTTGTAAAAGTTCCGATAATTGATGGCGATTTCGATGGGAAGTTGTTTGGTGCGATGGTTAATTTTAGTGATTTAATTTTTGATAGGAATGAAGAAATTTTATTCAGAGTAAATTTTGTCGTATGTGAATGTAAATTAAGCAATTATCCAGTCGTAATCTTGTTTTGTGGTTAAAAAAATTCAGTTTATAGCAGTTTTAGAGCGATTTGAAAGCCCTCATTGCAGTGAAGCTCGAGTAGGGTTTTACTTCCCTGCAATGCAACCTGATTGCAAATTTAAGTTTTTACGGCAAAAAAATAAAAAAAATAAAAATTTGACTTTTTTCAAGTGTAAACTAAGCCATTGTCAATTTATTAATTATCAATTATTTTAAATTTTATTAAAAATCATTGTAACCATAATGATTTAAAAGCGCCCCTCACTGTGGCTTCACTGCTGTTCAATCTCAATAATCGTTGATTTAACTTAAATTCCCACTCATTGTAGCTTCCCTGCAATACCCCTCACTTCCCAATCCAATAAACTCCAACTTAAATTTCATTCCCCAATTTCACTTCCCATTACACCACACCTTACACAAAACAAAAAAACAAAAAAAAAGTAAATCCAAATAATGGTTAAGAAAATGACAAAGCATTTTTTTTCCGCTGCTACTTTTGCAATTCCTCTCCACGTTGAATTGGATACAGTGTATACTTGGAATGCAAGGGTGAATGAGGCATTTTGAGAGACGAGGCGCTAAACTGAAGAGGACACGAGCTGTACTTTCGTTTACTCTGTTTATGGCTGCCAACAGGACGGATTCCAGCGAAAAATTTATACGACCAACCCAACGCTTGAGAATGTCATAAATATTAATGAAGGATGCTACTGCAAACTCACGAGAAACGTGCACGACACATCCAAAGGGTTCTTCCTCCATTTTTTTAAAGGTTTTCTGTCAGTTTGTAAGTTTCGGCCAAAGTGTTTTACTTGTGTGCGTGAATTGATGCAAAAAGCAAAACGAATTTTAGAATAACGAAATGATTTTTTTTTTCATTTATTGCAGTTAGATATCAAGCATATGATGAGGATTAAGAACAAATTACATATAATGACAAGTTATCGGTTTCAATGGGAGCAAAAAGGAATTTTTTTTTACAAATCAAAGGGAAAATACAATAAAAGAAATTCGTTTCCATCTCAACCGTAGGCCTATCCTCACTTTCGTTCTTAAGGTTCTTTAATTCCACATTTCAATCATTTTATCCTTTTTATCAAATTGAAATTTGAGAGAAACAAATATGAAACGAGAACTCTACAAAAACAACTGACTTTTCAGAGACATTTTTCACGTCTCTCCACAGTTTTTACACCACTGAATCTGAGACAAGTTTGACTAAATTTAGCTGCCGACAAAGGGCTCCGAGAGACATAAAACAGAAGAAATTCGATTGATGCAGGAGGATGCGGTTGATAGAAAAATCTGTAGTTCGATAGGCCTAAAGGGTGTCACCGACTTCCGGTTCCAACGTTTTGCTTGTCGACAGCTAAACTTATTGGAGTTGGATATTTCATTTCATTTTTCCGGGGTTTGGGAAGGAAAAGGGTAAGAAAGCTGTTTTTTAATTTTTTTTTTTAAATCAATTTTTATTCGCGTTGGAACTGGAAGCCATTTTTGTGAAACCAAACAAACAACGGTCTATAAACATGCAATTTGACAATAACTAATTTTTTTTTCTTTTATTTTTTATTTACTTTTCGTATTTAAACTTCCTATATACAAACTGTCAACACAAAAACGATTTTTGATAACGTTATTGAAAATCGAAACTCAAGGATAGAAAATCGAAAGTAAATTTTTTTAAAATTTATTTTCGCAATAAAAAAATCAGTTAAACAGTCACTAGTTGTTATTGTATCGAACATTCCTATATCGTATCAAACACCCTGCACAAAGTGTAGCTCACGTATCACCGGCTTTTCATATTTTACGGATGATTTCTAAGAAGAGACCGTCTATTGGAATACGATCATCGTACAATGATGGTGCTTGAAAAATGATGCTGCACGTGCCTATGAGTTAAGCGATAGGAAAAATCCACAAGAACATCCGGTGTAATATCGTTGCAGCGAATTTCCAATCGTCGAGCATCTGGAGGATGAAAAAGAATTGAAATAAAGTAGGTTACATGAGAATTGTTATTGTGGTTATCAAGTGTAATGGATGACGGTGCATATTTTTAATACTATTTATCATCATTTTCGCAGGAATGGGTTTGAAATAATGTAGATAGAAGTTGTTTTGTAATTGATGGAGTTTGGTGAGTGTGTTTATTTTCTTGTCTGTTTCTTGGGAGTGAAGGGTTAATCATTTAAGTTGTTTGTTGATGTTTTGTCGTGTTTTTTGAGTGTTATTTGAAGTTTGCAGGTGGGAATGTACTGTTGGATAATTATTGTTTCATTAAGTTAGATGTTGAAATGAGATTGGATAAAATGACGTTGTCATTGTATCATTTTAAGTGTTGACAAATAAGTCGTCCAATAGTTGGCGTGGTTTCTGGAATTGTTGTTGTTTTTAGGTGTTGAAATTGGTGATTTGAAGTAATTGTTGTGTTTTCGTGTTTCAGATGTTTTTTTTGGAGAATTTTCTAGTTTTTTACGTAATATTTCTTAAAGATATTTGATGATTTTTTTTGTTTTTCTGTTGTTATTTCGTGTGTTTTGTTGGTTTCTATACTTCATTTTATTACATTTTCATGTTTTTGCTGTAGCTAATAACTTTTATTCTTTCCTCTAACATTTACAACATCCTTACAAACATTACCAAAACATTACCCAAACAATTAACCACCCCCCTTCCCCACCACCAACAAACCGAAACAAAACCCAATCCCACTTACGTTCGCATCTCCATCCTCCTCACGCATTGAGCAATAAACACGACTCCTTCCATGGCCTTCCGCACTTCCGGTAAGCACTGGAAAATCCTCCAACTGCGAGTCCCGTAATCGGATTCCCGCCCAAATATATCACCGTGTCCGTCACCTCCATCCGAACAATCTCCATTCGCTTTACCAAACCCTCTTCCACTTCCATCAGCGCATCCGGTTCGGCTTCTCCTTCCGACACAACACACCCAAAGTCCGTCCTCGACTCTTTGAATAACTCTTCCTGCGAGCGGTGCCGCCAAAGCAGAGTTGCCGGCAAGCGAGAGGAAGAAGACGGTAAGGGACAAGAGGATGGAAATTACTAGAGACACTTTTGCACCACTAAGTGAGGGAAGGGTGAACACCAACACGGTGAGGAAGGAAAGCCCTACACAGGGGATGATTAAATTGACGGTGTCGAAGGGGGTTGCACGTCTCTTAGTAATAACAAAAGTAATACGGGGACAACAAGGACGAAGCAAGAACTCTTTTCTTTGCGGCGCTGCTCTGATTCCGATTGGAACAATGCTGTTTGGCTTCTCGTGTCGAAGATCCACCTACAAAGTCAGACAGTCATTTCCTTAGCTTAAGAAAATACAGTTAAGGGGCAATGAAAAGGGTTTTCGAAGGAGAGAGGGGGAAAAATTGGCTTCTCAAGAAACTCTTTATCAAGTCGAGTTATAGCTTGACTTAGTTTTGCATTTAAATTGAAAAATTTAAATCTTTAATCAAATGTTGGCTTTTCTTTTCTCGTTTTTTTCTATTTGATGGCGAATGGGTTTCTATTCGATATGAATTTTTCAATATTAATCAGTTTATTAATTTTGCTGTCGCTGAGAATTGAGGAAAACAAATTGAATGTTGTTAATTAAGCTGGGCGAGACGTGGGGGAAATTTATGGGTGGAAAAATTGAGTAATAAGTTTATTAGAGCACGAGTTTGCTTCTTTTAGCGCTAATATGGACGTAATCAAGTTTAATCCTGACCTGTAATCCATCGTAAGTCCGGGAGCCGGGTTTCATGATGAAGAGGGGTTTGGGAATGGTGCAGCTCGTCACTGTCGTTGTGTGATGTCGTGGTCAGCGATGGTTTCGAGATATTGTTGGCACTGGAAGGGATGAAATGTTTGTTTTGGTTTTTGGTTTGGTTTGGTATTGATTTTTCAAGGTCTTGGAGTTGGTTTGTGAGGTAGGCAGAAGAGTTTCGTCGTTTTTGGAGGGTTTTTGTGGGTTTTGTTGGAATTTAGGTGCGTGGGTGAGGGAATTGATTGTGTTTGGTTGAATTTTGTGTAGTTTTATAGATTATTGTGAATTTTGAGATGTTTTTGTTTCCTAAGATTTAAAGGATAAAACAGGTGTAAACAGGTGTAATCTAAGGGTTAGGCAATGAGGTAATTGTGAGGGAATCGATTTTGTATTGATTTGTGTAAATTTGAAGAGAATAAACAAAAATCTACAAAAGGATGCAGAAATGTTAGAAAAATATGCAAAACATCAACAGAAAATTGGAAATCTACAAAAATATCAGTAAATATTGTATAATGTACAAAAGTGTCAGTAAAAAACATAAACAAACACAAAACTCATCATACATTATAAAGCAAAATCATCAACACTTACAAAAAACATACAAAACAGCAAAACTCTACAAAGACAGCAAAAATACCCAACTAAAAACAAAATTTCAAAAAAAAAATGCATAAATGCATAAATGCATGCAATTCCACATAAACCAATTCATTCCCAAAGCCCCAATCACAATACACTTCAATAACCAATCCCACCAATTAATCACCCAACCCCCAACCCCCAAACTTCATCCCCCCAAAACATTTTTCATTCCAAGTGTTGATTTGATGCACTTTTTATTTTACGATCCCGTAAAGGAAAGTCTACTTTATTAACGGCGTGAGACGAAAAAAAGAACCTTTCTATAGTTAATGTTTATTTCAGCAATTCCTCACACGTTGTATCTATATTTTCTCTATAAACACGTTACTTTTTAATGCACACTTTATTCTCAGGTTCGGCATTATACTGTGGATGCTTTTTGGTGGAAAACTTTTGCATAACTTATACGTTCGTCGTACTGAGGGATGGCAGCCATTCGATGTTTATGCCAAAGACCCAGCGAGGCTATTCACCAAACACCACTTTGGTTGCACCCAGATACCAGTAGATCCCCGTGCGCATGCCCACTAATACCACCATAGCTCAACCATTTATCATGGGAGGTGAAAAATGAAGTCTTGCGCTGGGTCTATGTTTGATCGTGGCCTCACGTGACCGCTTTCAAGTATTGTTTTAATGTTTTTTTTATTGTGGAGGAAATTGGTAACAAATTTTAGGGGTTTTGTTTGTTTTTTGGGGGTGGGGTATTGATTGGGAGGAAATTGTGATGGGGATGTGTGATGTGAATGAATGGAAATGGGGGTTTGAAAAGGGGATTATGGGATTTTTTGTTTTTGGTTGGGTTTGATGAGATTTTCATGAGATTTTGGTCAGTTTTAAATCGATTTTTTATTGATTTTTTTAAAGATTTTGATCAAATAATTAAAAAAATCAAACAAAGTGCCATAAAAATGGTCTTAAAAAACCAAAACGATATCATTTTTGAAGTTTTATTCAGTGTTTAATCGATTTTTAATTGAATTTAATCATTTTAATCAAATAATCAAACAAAATCAATAAAATCGACAAAATAATCATTTTGAAAAACAACATCTGAAACTGGCCGAATTACAAACCCAATCAATCCCAAAAGATAGAAAAAATACAAGAAAAAGCACTCACTTATTGAGTAAAATACATCAGGTAACTGGTTGTGCTCAGTTTGTATTGCAATTGGTTATATTTCTTTGACTCCACCGAGAATTCCTGCAGAAAAAAATAACAAACGTTTTGAAATGTTTATAGTTCACTCCGATTGCCCGAGCAATTGGAAAATCTTAAGCCTAATGCAATTAAATATGCGTTTCACATTTCAAACTTTAAATTGCCCAAGACAAGCTCATTTATTATTCAAGGGGCCGGAATTAGCTTGTCTAATTAACGACTTTTCTATGTCTTGACAGCGTTCAATTTCCAATCCGCGAAAAAATATAAAATTCAAAAGAAAAAGATGAAAACATGCATCAAGGATAATTGGAAATTACTTCACCTGTTCAACCCACAAATTGGTGGTCATTATCTGACTTTTTCCGTTCGAAAAGAAAGAAAAAACCAGACACAACAAGCAAATTTATTATCCGTTGAAAGCGAGTCTGTTTTTCATCAAAACTTTTTCAAGAAAAAATATAAAAAAAAAAAAATTTGTATATTTTTCGTATTTAAAAATTTATCAACTTAATTAAAATATTAATAACACTAAAGCAAAACATAATTAAAAATTTTTCTGTACTGAGACAAGATTTGGCTCCTGTGCTAACAGAATTTCTCTTAAATTTGAAGTTGAGTGATAAAAAACGAGGACGGAAAGTGTAAATGAAAGAAGAAAAGGAAAAGTGACAAAAGCTCGGGTCATAGACACGATTCTAGCTCAATATTTGCTATCCCTGGCTGGTGAAGAGATTGCCAAGCTCAGCAAATAGAAAAAGATTCCAAGAACAGAACTTGGCCTTGGTCATGGGTTAAAGATTATCTAGCAGGGTCGAGATGTTCTTAGAAAAGTAAACTCTCAGTTTGGGGCTTGGTTGCATCCCTTTGGAGATTTGGCTCAGGTAGAAAATGGAAAAAATTGAAGTTAATGATGTGAGGATAATACTTGTCAGAGTTGATAGTCATTGCTGAAAAAGAGTGTATATAAATAGATATGTGTTTTTTTTGGCTTTGGATTAATGGTTTGGAGTGTTACAGACCATTAAAGTTGATTTTATGCCTTTTTTTGTTGAGGAAGTAATGAAAATGTGATTAAATTGGACTCCAATTCACTTGTGAATTTGTTTTAATGTGAGAAACAGGTTTTAAATGTTAAGAATGTGGTTTTCATTCTCTTCAAAGTTTGTTTCTAATGTTATATTCCAATTTAGTTTTGAATTTCTGATGAGATCAAGATTCAAATAGTACTAAGACATTGGTTTTATTCATTCTATATTTTATGCGTAATATTCTTGTTCATTTGTTATGAAATTTGACATTTAAAATATTGAGAGTCTCAATATTTATATTATTTTTAAACATGAATGATTGTGGTTTTTACTTTCTTCATATTTTATTTCGCATATTGTATTTATTTATTACATTTATCATTTATTTCGGTAAATGTTACATTTTGAAAATGCGGAACTGTCATGACACTCGTTTCCGACTGCTGTAACAGCGAAGTGCAGCAAACCTCAAATTTAGGTTAAAAAAAATCGTATAAATTTTACTTGTAATATTATATTTATATTTCTGAAATATTACTTCATCTAATCTTCACAGATATTTTTAGTTACAAAATGCGGGACTACGATCACACGACTTCCGTCCGCCATAACGCAACACAGCAAGTTTCTAACCACCCGTTTAAATTCTTTTATTAAACCAGCAAAAACATGTCATTTTCACACAAAACAACTCCAAACCACTCCACCAATCACCATCCCACTTTTTTCTAATTTCCCCAAGTGAGTTTACACGCCAAAATTGTTATTATTATTTTTTCTCACACAATTTTTTTCCTCTTTCAATTTTTTACAGACCAACTCAACCGGAAAACTGACATTACGTTTAATTTACAGAGTCCCATTTGGACAGGTAGAAAAATGGATCTCGTGATTGGTTTCAGGACTGACCAATTCTCTCGCAGCTGCCTCGGCAACGTTTTTATTTACACGCGCTTTTAAGTGTTACTTTTACCAAGAAAAATACGACCTTAGATCAAATAATTCCCGCAAGATTATGGAAATAAATCACGACACAGTTGCATTGCAAAAGCCACTCGGGGCGCATAACTCGGCCGACGTAAGCTGCAAATATGAATGAAGTGTACATTAATAATTTCAGCGAGTTCGTCCGACAATTTTGGGCCCGTCAAGTCACGCGTGAGGAGATCAAGTGTCGCTACCAGTCAAATTCTCTGAGCTTTTTATTAATATAACATAAATTCATCATCTTACAGCACCTTGTTCAGTTGCCTTTGGGTGGATGCAGTTATTGGAAGAGATTTTTGAATGAGTTTTTGAAATATTTATGTTTAATTTTTGCTTTCTTAAGTTGATTAAAGTTGATGTTTTGTGTTTTCAGATTTCAGAGTTGTGATTGGGATCTTGGGGTGCGAGGTGATTATGAAGGATGTTGAATGGTGGGTTGATTTTGATGGAATTTTGTGTTTTTAGTGGGAGTGGAAGTCATAGGAGTTAAGGTGAAAGGATAATGA
Organism: Stenotaenia linearis; assembly: GCA_034700445.1. NCBI lineage: Eukaryota > Metazoa > Arthropoda > Chilopoda > Geophilomorpha > Geophilidae > Stenotaenia > Stenotaenia linearis. The sequence goes on along the minus strand of JAQIXT010000695.1, from coordinate 12,173 downwards.
ATGGTGAGTACTGATTTATGAATTTTTTACAAATCCCCACCGTAATAGAAATTCTTTATAACAAAAGGTTTTTGTGGTCCCTTGGGGTTCGTTGTAACGAGATTGTACCTATATATTGTTTTTTTTTTTATAATTTGGAAATGAATTTTGCTCGCTCTTCGAGGATTTTTTTTCGAGAATTTCTCAAGAAAAGTGGAAATTTTGGTCATATTAATTCTTGAGAAATTTTTAACTGTTTCTCGAGAAATAATTCTTGCGAATCTCTGCGAATTTTTAAGTTCTAAGGGATTTTAAGTTGATAAAACGTTGAAATGTACAACTTTTGAATGTTTTTCGATCGTAAAATCCTTAGAAAAAGTGCCGTCTTTAGCAAATGGCACTTTTCTTTTAAATGTAGCCCTGAAATTCAGTTAGCTTAAATAAGGAGAAAATACGTTTTTCCTTAATTTTTGATTTTAATCAGTATTACTTGAATAAATTGCAACGATGTTATATTTTTATCACTTTAGTAATTCCTAAAATGTAATTATTTACTCACGTTTAATCATTATGATACGTTTTTCATTTCAAATCTCACGTTTTTATAGATTTCTCGAAAATTCCCGAGAATTCTCAGAAATTGACCAAATAATTTTCTCGTCTCGAGAAATACAAACAGGGGAGAAATGAGAAATACAAATTTGCTGCGTGTTATAAAGTTGAAGTGAGTTTTGTATGAAATTTCCCAAACTTTAACCATTGATTGATCCAAAACCTATCACAAGTCAACTTTAAGACATGATCTATTTTATTCTGTGGCTTTACATAGCCATTGTAACCATTCTATAGATTTGGGAAAAGACTTTAAGAGCTTTTTGCAACTCTATATCCATAGATGGTGCTGCTGTCACTTGCTTTTTAACCACAACAATTAATGTTAAAAATATAGACAATATAAAGCCCATTACTGTCACAACTTGACTGGCACTTCTATAGGCTTAAGGATGACCAAACTTAATGGAAATTAGACTTTACACTGTGTGTGGATCATAAATATACAAAGGATTTTAAATCTGAAGATGTTTATATTTATCTATTGATATTGAATGGTTTTTAAAATTATAGACAGGTTTCTTATGGTAGGGTAAAGGGTACATTCATATCTTGAGTTACTTAGAAATGGAGACCAAGCCAAGACTGCAACCATTGCATGGAACCAAGCGTTCACATTCTTATCCTAACCCTTATAAGAGGGTATAGATTTTTCGATGAAAAAAAAAATTGAAATTCGGGAGATAGAAATCGGGTGTTTGAATTTTTTTCAAATCGGGTTAAGAAAATTGGTTACAGAGCCGGAAAATTCCAATAAAAACAGTTTGGAACAATATATCCAAATTGAATAAGCTTTGTCAATCAAGTAAATGTTAAAACAACATTTAAACGACCACAATTGACCAAAATTCATTCTTTTTGGTTTTATCACATCTAAAATTAAAATAATTAGTTTCGGTAGAATGTTAGTTATATTCGTGAAAAAACTTGTATAAACATTTGCGTATTAAAATTTTCTATGGAAAAAATGATGATTTTTTCGGAAATTGCGTAAGTAACCTCTCTATTTTGCTTAGGAATTTGCATAGGAATTCTTTCATGAATACCAACTTTTGCTTAGCATTATCTTACGTCAAAAAATGATCGCGAGTTCTGTTCGTGAATACCAGCCCCAAACCCTTACACGAGTCAACGAGCACCTACTTAGATACGAAAGATGAGCAATGATAAATATTATGATATTTCCAAATACGGAAAGAATAGCAATGAACACAGAATGAATCCCTTCCACATTAATTACCCAAACTAAACAAACCTTTCCAACCAAACCCTCAAAATATTTACTCTCATCAGTATTCTTCGAGACTCCAAAGACCGGTCAAACTTAAAACTCAACAGTTACCTCCTTTTTCACTTTCACTAAAAAAAACTACTTTAACCGTGCATCAATCATTACATTTACACAAATTTTCTTTCCAATTCAACCCCTATAATGCACCTTGTATTAAATTTACATAACAAACTACGTTACATCCCCCAGTATAGTAAAATATAGTAAACCCCCCTCCCCCGTTGGTAACAAAGAAAAACCAATTTGAAAAAATTTCCATCCAGTGTTACAATTACCCATTTAAAACGCAGTTCCGGGTCATTACCCACTTTTCCCCCTATCGCAAGAAAAATTAGCTAAAATTACGTTATTGAATTTTGATCAATCTCCGAGCGTGGCGCTACCACATGGCAGTAACAGTATTTACAACTACACCGCTTGTTTTTGTCATTTTAACTACGTTTGTTTACATCTCAAACACAACAGAAATAAATCAAAAAAACCTGTTCGAGACGCAAATTACGCAATAACTCACGAAAAACATTTATAAATGACTGATTACTGATAAGTTTGTCGAACGATTATGCTGGGAATTGTGGGTACATTGTTTAATAACTATAACAATATGGAGTTCTTTACAACAGTTAATAATAACCAATAACGCAACTACGGAAAAAAATAACAATTACTTACGGTAAGTCCGCTGAACAACAGACTTTGTGGAAACTGTTTACAACTTGCACGAATTCCGGGTCCCGCTCGCCCCGCGCCGATCGATCGTGAGTCCCGGCTGCAGCGGCGCGCGTCGCCGGCGAACACGACGGCATCGCCCGGGCTCGTTGCGCGGCATGGCGATAAACGCGACGATGGCGTCGGGCAAATTGGAGCGAGTGTCCAGTTTGCGGGGCTCAGTCGATCGGTTGGACGCGTTTTGTTTTGCAGGTTGGGCGGTTAATGGATTCTGTTTGGCGCTCGCTCGTTCACGATCGATCGCATCCGAACGCTGTGGCTGCCATCTTGGATGCTGCGACACCCATCGCGCATAGCCTCGAACCGCGCGTGCCTCGTCGTGGCTCGAGGCGATTACTAAAGCTGTTTCCTATTTTTGCACTGCTCGCAGCCATGGCGGTGCAGTTTTTTCCCAGAGATGTGTGGGTTGTCATGGCGACGAGTCGCGTATCTACAGTTCCGGTAGAGCGCGCTTGCAACGGTGTAATTAAATGATGGGAGAAAAGCATGAGTCTAAATGAGTATGCATAAATCCTATTAAAGACACTTATCTGCGAATGTTTAACTGACTTAACAAGTGCTTACAACTTATTACTTGGAGTTTACTGTGTAGGCTTAGTGGGGAGGGAATTTGGTCATTTTTTGGTCATTTCGGTGAAGGGTGTGAGGAATTTGCGGAAGTGGGTTTTTTTTTAGAAAGGGGTGGTGAAATGAATTTCTGGATTCAATTTTTAGCGTTGATGGTTAAAAAATTAAAATTTGATTTTTTGTTTTTATTTATTTATTTACTTATTTCTTTATTTATTTACTTATTTATTTATTTATTTATTTATTTACTTATTTATTTATTTATTTATTTATTCAATATCTCGCACTCCAAAGGAGTAAAACGTTGATAATTGTTTGATCTGGGCAGCCATTTTGAAAGGATAACCAGGTGCGTAAACTGTCAGATTGTCATGAAATACAGATGGTCAGATCGTCATGTAGAAGTATTAGAATGAATTGTTAATTTTTGAAATTAATTCCAATTTCAACTCCAAATTAATTCCAAATTAATTTGTCTGTGTAGGAACAGTGAATTTACTCAATCTGTTGAAAAGACAATTTGTTATCGTCCTTTAGAATCATCTTTTTCAAAAATTTGGAAATTGGTATTAGGAATTGAATTTAAATCCTTTTTCAAGCAGGGAATCGGAATCGGAATCAATTCCTGCTTTTGAGAAATCGCTGTAACCCTGAAATTGAGTTTTACTTGTTGAAATACGAGTTTCAACGATATTTTATTGTATCTAAACGTCTAAGATGGCATCTCGAAATTGATGCCACATGTATCCTATTTTCTTCTTTCGCACTTCCTCAAATTGCTTTCTTCCCGCTCACCAATAGAGATCCAAACAGTTATCTTTTAAATTCAACATTTTAAATTTTAATTTCAATCAAATAGAATTCGTATTGGAACAATTTTGATGTTTTTTTAAATTACAGTAGTGTCCAAGCCACGTGGTGAAATGATAACCGAAAGTAGAAAAAAATTTCAGTTACTTTTTAATGATGTGCTTAAATTTTCACTAAAGGCTCAGCCAATATTTACTTTATTAAATGTACCGAATGAGAACTACTTGATTTTCATTCCTGCAGGATGTACTTGTGCTACTAGTTGAAAGAATTAGCAAACGAGCTGCATGCAGTATTAAAATGTAGCAAAAATGTTGTCACATTCGCCACAATTGTACCTCTTGTAAGAAAAGTATTGGACATCACTGCTTTGTTAAATGGAATGAAGAGGAAAAATGACCAACCAATTTAAATGAACCCTTTTGATTTCATAGTATTGGCACACCATACTGGCATTTGGCGAAAAGGAGGCGTAGGATTTTTTTCGAAAGGATTTTTTTCGAAAGGATTTCTTTTGACAGAATTTTTTCCGACAGGATTTTTTTCGAAAATAATTATTTTCAAAAGGATTTTTTTCGCCATCCCAGCATCCTAGTCCCCACCTAACCTAAAAAACTCCAATAAATCATTTCGAAAAAAATCCCAACTTTGAAATTTTTCGAAATAAATCCCTTTCGAAAGAAATTCTTTCTGAAAGAATCTGTTTTACGGGCGAAAAGGGATATGACCTTTCAGAATGGTTACAACACTATTCCCCACTTTAATCAGCTCCTAATTCCTCTTAAGACGTGTATCATTTTCATTAAAACCAAAGATCCTTAATTAGCCAGATGTGCCAGTTCAGCAATGCACCCGCGTGGTAATGGGACCAACAATATAGGAGAAATGCTCTTCCTTAGTTCACTGACATACACCACAAAAAAATTAAATTTTACAAATTTCAAGTCAACGTAAAGTCAATGTGAAAGTTATCTTTACATTAACTTTTCTTGTTGTAAAGGTACCCTTTACATTAAATTTGTAAGTTTAATTTTTTTTGACGTGATACAATTGAATATTTTTAATTTTAATTGCATTGGTGTTTAGTTTGATGAAAATCTTTAAATATTCTTACAAAATTAAGTCAACATACTTAATATGCTGAATTTTAATTAAATTTTATTTGCACAACATATAAAATGTATATAATGTTAAAAATTTCAGTCTGGCAAATGTTTTTTCAATCTTACTGTTGAATTAGTGTTGAATAAATAATTTGGTTCAATTAGTCTAGCAGGGATTTAGTCTTTTTTTGGTTTTCCAAAATTCTATATTAAAATACAAAATTTGGTTGCATGACTTGAAATTTTGATCAATGGATGTGATTTAGAGGATGAAGCGTAGCAACTATTTCTTAAGTAGTTGCCAATAAGTGAAAGACAGGAGAAGTTTATTGCTTTCGGAATCGTTGAACTGGAGTATCATTGCTGGATGTGATATTGTCTTTTCTTGGTTGAATTAGTTGTTAAAGATGTGGATGATCAAGAAGAATTTCGATGTCAGGCAATTTTGTGAACTGATTGTTAAAATTTTAGAATGACTAACCTTAACTAACTTAACTAACCTAACCTAATTTAACTAAACTGATCTGATTAGGTTATTTAGGTTAGGTTAGGTTAAGTTAGTTAGGTTAGGTTATTTTAGTTAGGTTAGTTTAGTTAGTTTGGATAAATTAGGTTAGGTTAGTTAAATTAGGTGGGGTTAGTTATGATTTTTTTGAAAATTTTGATGTTTTGGGGCATTTTGGGGTACCCCATGTTTTACACGGAGCCTAATTTCCCAGTAGAAGAGAAAAAGCACTACCGCTAATGCAAAAGAGATCTGATTACACTGATAATTCCACGACCATTATTCGACGACGGTTAATCAATCATCATTTGATGTGCACAAATTAATTCTTCGGCTGCGATCCGCACTCTTGTTCACCCTACCAACTACCTGTACTGCTAAACTGCAAAACCCGATACTAAAAAATGCACTGTTAATGAATCAGCAATAAAAACTGAAATTGATGTGGTTTTGCCAGCTGTTTCTCTGTTTAGCATCTTTATCCTTCTGGCGAAGACTGGAAATTATGCAAGTAATAAAGTTTGCTAATTGCATGTAACGAGTCAACTCGTCATGACGTAGTTGGAATAACAAGATCGGACCGATGAAAAGCCGAAACGTTAGTCTGTGCAGATCCATTTTGAAACCAGGAGAGGGCTCTTCAAATTGATAAACCCACAATTTATAAGCGGATTCTTCCTCTATCAAGCCATTCAAACCCGCACGCCTCGCCATATTTTTTTGTTGCGATGAAAATTGTAGTTTTCAGGATAAAAACTGCAACGTCTTATCGTTGTAATAAATGAGAATTGAAAGTGGTGTTTTTTTGGATTTTAATTGACTATGCATTCTGTGCTGTGTGAATGGTTTATAATGTGAGTTATATGCTGTTTTCTCACACTTCATGCAAGTCGATTATCATTATCTTGAAATGCATTTATCATTTATTCAAAATGAATAAATAGTCAGATTGGGTGTTGTCACATTTATGATTATTTTTTAAGTGACAACGATGATTCAAGTTTTATTAGATTGTTTATGGAAAATGTGTAGTGAAGTCCAGATAGGTAGGTAGATGGGTATTGCTTTAGGTCGCAACTGGCTACTAAGTCTTGTAACAGTAGCTGCATTCGAAAACTCTTTGCACATGTTCAGTTGTGTGTTTAGTGTATTTAAGTGTAACTTTTGTTTTTGAATGCCGTGTGTTTAAATTTGTTGCACTTAACAATTACACATGTTTATGTGTGAATTGCGTGTGACATCTGGTGGTCTTTCATGTCGCAAATATGGCTGAATGCATAAACATACGAAAATATGCTGATGCCTTACCAAGATAAACCTGTTTAAATGCAATTAAACAGGTTTAAAGGACTTTTCAAATTCAGCTAGAGTATCTACAAAACAAATGTAAATAGACCTGTTCAAAGTTATAATCAGTTCTGTGAAATCAACTGAATCAGATTATTGATTATTTTTACTTTGAACTGGTATATTATTTTTGTTGCATTTAGGCTGGAATAAGCGTAACCTTTATACATCAGTGTGTAGTGTTGCACATGGAGCACGACCCAAGTTGTTGTAAAGTGTATTTTAGTTAATTACACTTCAGTTGCATTTATGTGCGCACAGCTGAATTTTCTACTGAACAGTACACCCAAAAATATATCTGAGCTAAGCCTTGGGGCTCAGGCGGACACAAAAATTTTGGTGGTATGCTAGATGAAAGTGGAAATCGAACAGGATTAAAAAAACTAATTGTCTTAGACATTCATACAAAGTATGAAAATCCAAACCATTTGGGATTTTGGTTGATGCCACTTTTATCTTGCATGTTGGCCAAAGCAGTTAATATTGTATGAGTATGAAAATGCAAGTTATGTAAAATTATATTTGGAATAGAATTACATTAATTTTCTAAATTAACAAATGAATAACAGTTGAGTAAACAATATCTAGAAGGAAAAATAATCTTCTCTTTTTGACCTTTCTAAACTCAGGAGAGAATTAGATATACCTTGAAGCCATCCTGGTTAAGTATCAAAAGGTCTATAAATTGCTTTCTCAATAATTGTTTGCTTCAGTTTCTAGACTGGATTTGTAACAAGATATAGTTTTTATTGATAATTACTATACAGTTTCACAATTCTTAGTAAAATATGACATGAATAATGGTTTAATATATCCAGTTGATAAAATTGATAGGTAATATATTATATATGGAGGTTTTGATAAAAGATTGCATAAAGAATCTGTTATTGTCCTCCTTTCCAAACAATGGTAATGCCTCTCCAGACTATCTTGCCAACTATCCATCACATATTTTGGCAGGAATAAAGCAAAATATGCAAAAACAAGGCTCCATTGACATTTTGATAAGTTTTTTCTTTAAACTTCTCAAAAACCAAGAACAGATATTGATATTTTGAAATTTCATAACTTTTTTTTTATACAAATATATTAGTTGTAGGCCACTTTGCCTCTTTCAAGAACACAACACTGCTGCAGCCAACAACAACAACTAAATAAACCAAATATTAAAATAATACAATTTAGAATACTTTAATAATAATGACTAATCTAATTAAGTTAAAATAAATTTACATTAACAGAAATTGCCAGAATTCCTCCTTTTTCCCTAATAAAAATATTATCTTAAACTTTTCATACTGTAGGCCAGGACCGAGCAACGCGAGCGACCTAGAATAAATTAATATTTTACATAATAATAATCGTTACATCTAGTGAAGTCTATGCGTTGGTTGTGAAATGTGAATTTAGATGGCAACTTAATTGGTTATTTCCGTAACTTCACTTTTTTCGACAACATTATTAAGCCCCACAACAAATTCCCAAACTCAACAGTAAAAAAAAAAATATTTCACTTCAACTCTATCAACCCATCTCCCTTTATTGCATTCCTTTGTACCTCCCTTTGAATACTTAATTGAACCAATCACCAAAAATCGATGCAAAGTCGCAATTTTAACAGCTGCAATAATTAATTGGTCATCTCAATAACCACGCTATCCACCAGCTGTTTCAAATCAGCTCTTATTTAATCTAAAATAGCAAATAATAGATGCAAATTTAGTGGAAGAAAAAAAAAATTAAAAAAGAGGATATTCGCAACCTGTTACAAGTGGGAAAAATGTGCAAAGCAGCATTTGCCAAGAAATACGTTGGTCACGCCCGTTGTACTCGGCTGGTGCTCGGCTGGTGCTCGGCCAATGGACACGTTATTGTGGTCAAGAGTGACAAGGCGCCACATTTCCTGCTGCCTCATCTTTGACTAGCAACCGCAAGACTGTAAGCAAATATACTCGGAAAGTTCGGTAGCGAGTTTCGCAGCGAACTTTTTGGTTATTTATATGGGCAGATGAAAATGACGATAAAAGCCCAAAGAGTTTTACGTGATAAGTCGAAGCGATGCAGACTGCGGCCATCAGTGATGCGCATTTTGCAATCTCGATTCACGCTCCGTTAGGGATAGAAACTAATTGCCTATTAGGTTACATAGTTGATGTATAGAATTATGAAGCAAAGGAGATCACCTACAAAGCTGGTTTTCCATTTAAATTGCAAGGATTTTACTTCATGAGAAATATATAGTTAGATATATATAGTAATACATGTGGTGAAAGTTTATGTCAATATGTTGACAAAAGTCATGTTTTATATAAGTACTGTAATTAAAATCCATGAAAATGTGAATGAGTGGAAGTAATGTAAGAATTGTGTTTAGAATTGTGTTACTCTATTGTTTATTGGATATGTTTTCGCAACTGAAGAGATGGAGAAGAGTAAAGGAGTTGAATATCGTATTTCTTCGAATAACGGACACGAGCTTTTTTAAGGCTGGAATTGCAATGTTTTGTGAATAATTAACTTAGCAAACAATTATTTTTTAATCGAAATTTAGCCAAAAATTTTAATTTGTAATAAGACACGCAGAGTTTATTCGAAGAAACACGCTAAACATTGTGAAACGAGTAAGACGTATCTTCCTTGAAAAGAAAAACATCACAACATGTGTCACATGCCTAAATATATATTGACACATACTGCAAATATATTTGTCACAAATACTGACACATTTTGACACATATTGACCATGTATTGACATATAGAGGATATATATGCCATACATTGCCCATAAAGTGACATCCAAAATATACACTATTGAATATCCAATATATTGAATATCACTATGTTGTATATGACATAGTACAAAAGGTGGTGCTGGCATTGTAAATTTCCCATTCAATTTCCATCCCTTCATCCTGTATATGTATGTTGGTCTTATTTATTTACATATTTTTTTCATGGTTGTGAAGGGAATTTTTTAATGTTAATGTTGAAGAAATATGTAATTATTTGGTTTTGAATAAGTTATGTTTTTCTGTTTGTTTTTAGGAAGTGTGTGAGGGAGAGGAAGATCTGAAATGGTTTGAGGACATCATTTAAGAATTAAGGTAAGGCAAACATTTATTTTATGGAATATATATATAGAAATCAATCAGATTATTAGTGGGGAATGGTGGGGTTGAAAAGTTTGGTTTTTGGGGATTGTGAGGACTTTGGGTGGATTTATAATTGATTGACAGGTTAATGGAGTTTAATGATTTTTTGGTTTACTAAAATGTAATATCAAACTCTAGTTAATCCAGTGGAATTATTGTTAAATTGCACTTAATGAATTTGTTGATTTTGGGAATTTGATTATCTGGTACGGGATTATTCGGATCTTCGATTGCGAACGAATAATGTGTTCTGTTTGTTTCATTTTTCGAGATTTTTCACCATGAAAGATTGAGCATCACTTAAATCAGAGAATTCTCTTTGAAACTGCATTGCATTCAATCGAACAACTTAGTGCTCTTTTGGGCATGAATTTTTAATGACTTCCATTTTGTCCATATTTCTTTCCAATTCAATTTCTCCATTTCTTGATGCTGAAGTTAGATTTCTGGTGCAGAGGCCAAAAATTGATTTGATAAGAGAAGAATGGATAGTGAAATTTTTTAAAACAAATTTTGACTGCTTTTACATAGATAATGTTAGGATTTCAGTCTTAAAACGCAGAGAAAAGAAGGTATATTTCTCTAGATTGCCAGTGGCTACTAAGGCCATACGCGAACTGCCACAATGTAATAAATTTACGCTCCCCAATGTTACAGAAACAAAATCCTCACTCAAATCCATTTATAAACACATTCTATTCCCAACACAAGTCCAAAAATTCGGAATGAAATCAGGGACGAGCAATAAAACAAAAACAAGAAGAAAAAGAGAAGAAAGCCATGGCTAAAACAACCAGAGAAAAATAAAACTGTGACTCCAAAACCTATTATACAGTCGGACCCGCCAGTAGCGACCTCGGCTATAGCGTCCACCCGCTTATAGCGTCACGTTAGGTGCGGTCCGGCCAACACTTTGACGCTGTAAGCAGATTCGCTTGTAGCATCAACCCGCTTATAGTGTCAATTTAAGCCCTGTCCCTTGATTGACGCTATAAGCGGGTCCGACTGTACGTTAATAGGGAGTTGGTGCGGCTAAATATTACGCACTATTTCTAGCTGAATATATTGTAGTGCGTAACGTTCGACTTATAAACTCCCTAATAACCGGCAACAATCGCGTTCCGTAACTTACAAAAGAATTAAGAAGAAAGCCATTGCTAAAACAACCAGAGAATAAGAAAAACCGTGACTCCCAAACCTACGTTAGGTTAACAGGGAGTTTGTGCGGCCAAACGTTATGCACTACGGTACACTAAACCACATTTCTCAGTTGAGCGTATCGTAATGTGTAACCCCCGAATGAACAAACTCCCTAATAACCGGCAAGAATCGCGTTCTGTAATTTAAAAAAACATTAAAAAATACAAATAATAAGATCTAAGTGAATTTGATTTTAAACTTCCTCCACATCTAAACAAGAAACTCGGAGCACATAAAGAGGCCACGATGATGTGACCCATGCGGTTCACGTTCTATGGCCTGAGATTTGCTCAAATGTCCACTCGAGCGTCTCTTGTTTAGCTGCGGCGGCTATGAGTGCGAGGTCAAGACAGCTGCCAAGACCATCTTGCCCCGAGACATTGCTTGTATGACGAGTTGACAAATAACAAGAGTTGGTAAATAAACTGGGCGATGAAATTAGAACTTTGCTCACTACTCCCGCGAGAGTTGAAAATGCAATTACTGCATTAATGGTGTTAGAAAGGAAATTTAAAAAAAAATGGAGGGGAGAAAGAGAAATAAGCGGTTAGGAAAGTGGAATGAGATGCGATGATGTTGACTCTAACACAGGTTTTTCAGTTTGAGAAAGAAAAAAAAATCGATCAGGAACGTGATGAGTAGGAGTGATGGTAGACCCGAGAGATCTTAGCAAAAAGGCTGTTTAGTGAAATGGTGAATGCATCCACATTGGGCCACACAATCATTGCACTTTTGTTCAGGAGGGAGTTGGACTAGCATTTAGAAACCCTAAAGATTTCGCAATTTTTTCGCAATTTGGTGAGCTGGCAGTTTTTCGTGTATTGCTGGGAAGGTAAGAGGAAATGAATTTTTTTTTTTAATTTGGTTAATTTTTTTGC
>JAQIXT010000694.1:0-26278 GCA_034700445.1 Stenotaenia linearis | reverse complement strand
AGTTGCTTTTCCATGGTAGGAGTCGGACAGATCACCTAATCTGTCTGACTCCTACTGTACAACCGCAACTTCAAGCATCTTTTTTTCCATTTGCCATTGAAAATTTTTACTTTAGCATTTTAATACAATAATATTCCTCTGCTTATAAAAAAAATGCGACCAAATTCACCAGTGACTTATTCATGTGGTCCCCTTGTAAGTAATTGCTGTTCGGTGTTTGGTTTTGTAAAAATCAAAAAAACCGCTATGTCAGAATATTATTTACTTCCCAGCAATCCAACTTGTCACATTTAGATTTGAGGAAATCGTCAAACCGAGGTTTAGTACTGGAACGTTTATCAGCCACAACGGTTATTGATCATAAATAGCATCGCTTGATACGTAATGGTAGCTCGGTAATTGGCACCTATCGGCTGTTTATGGATTTCCTGCGAGCTTCTGCTATTTCCCCAATAAAAAAAAGTATAAAAATATAAGTAGTGATAAGAGAATGAGAGATTGCGTTTGCCAAAGATATTTGTGTCATGTGATAAATTTTCACTTGATATTTTTGTTTTGTGTGGAAAAACATTTTTTTGCAACAAAAAAAATTTATGGGAAAAAAATTTTTTTTTTTATTTCTCACAATTTATTTATTTCCTTTACTAATGGCTTCTAAATGCATTTAAAAGTCTCCGATGAAAGATTAAAATGAAAAATTATCATTTGCAAAAAAATTAGATGAGTTTTGCACCTGTGTGCACTCATTTTTCTGATTGTAATTTAACCGGATGAAATTTGGAAAAAAAATTCGTGATGAATTTTCCTAAGAACTCAAAAGAAACCATCACAAAACCCACTTGCACCTCCTACCTACACATAAAAAAACCTGTCTTGACAGCCAACACCTGCTCCCTTTGGAAAATTACTCCCCTGCTCTGATGATGAGTCCTATAAGTATTTTGTCAAGGACAAAGAAGAGATAAAGTAATTCGTCTTGCGATTTCGTTTTTAGTATTCAGAGCACGAGTTGCTTAATAATTTGTAAGTTTTTAAAGCTTTCTTTTCAGGTTTTCGGTCTATGTTTAGTAGATAATGATGCATAATGGAGGAGGTAGTAAAACGAGTTGATATTCAGCTTTTTGTGGTAACTTTTTGAGGTATGCCATTTTTGTACTTTTTACTTTTTTAAAGGTGCACTTTAAAGTGAAATAATGAATGATGTAATAAACAATGGTATTACGCATGCACTTTGGAAGCAACTGGAAGGTCGCACTTGAATTGCTTCAATTGATTATTTGAGTTTAATGTATTGCAGTTAAAATAAACCAATTATGTTTGCTTTAACCATTTTTGGTGGGCATCTTTTGGAGTGTATAAATATATGGCCTGCAGTGGCCAGCGGCTACAATGGTCATACATGAATTGTCACAATACTGGATGTACACACTATCAAAAAAGAAAACAGCCTTGAACCTGAAAATTTCTTGGCGGAATTAGGGACAACTAACAAAACAGGAGCCAGGAGCAAATGAAAGAAAGCCAGAATGCCAATTAAATCCAATTGAACAGGCAAATATTTCTGCAGATTAAATATTGTAAGTATGCGTTATGTACGAAATATATGAATCTACAAAAATTTGGCCGATTTGCAGTTTTTTAAAAGTTTTTCTACAGATTTTCTTCAAATTCTGTAGAAAATCTGTAGAATATTAATTTTTACTAAATTAAACTGCAGAAAATCTGTAAATTTTGACGTAAAACTGCACAACATCGTGAAACATGTAGGTTAAGAAATGAACGTTCAACTTTCATTTTGATGATGATTTTTTTCTGTAAATAAAATATTATAAAATATTTTATAAGACATGGTGGCATGTATTCTTATTCTTATTATATCATGTGTCTTGGCAGCCCTGACTTGTTGTTGTCTGATTTTTAGCTTGATAAATCCTTGTTGCTGTTTTTGATATTTTTTTTGAGTTTTGTTTGATACAAGCATCAGAACAATGTAACTGATGGAGGGCAGTGTGTTGAATGATTCAGAGGTTTGCAAGGTGTATGACCTTTTGATGGCAAATTCAATATTTTTTAAGGATGTACTTTGAGTTTGAGTGGGATAAAGTTGGAAGTATAAAAAAATAGTTTGGGTTTGAGTTTTGTAATGTTTGGGATAATTTATAGTTGGATGGTAAATAAATAAAAGGAATTTTCTGCTTTGATTTGTTAAAGTTTGATGAGTTTTTTTTAAGGGGTTGAAGATTGTTTGTGTTTTCTGAGTTGATGATGTTTTTTTAATGAAATGCAGTATTTATGATTGCAATTATTTTAACTAAATTTGAATTTTTTATAATTAAAGGTGGAGTGGAGGGATGGAAGTTGGTTTGGTGGTCACTAGGGTGTGTAATAACAGGTCTTTTGTGATTTTTTTTTTCATTTGTGCTATGGATAATTAACAAAGGATTGTCCATTTTGTTAAAGTTCTGGAAAATGACAATGTATTAATTATGTTGATTGATGTATTTAGTGAGTAAATTGATGGAATCTGATTAGGAATGTGATGAAATGATTATGAAAGTGATTTGAACAATTAGATTGTTAGAAACAGAAGAAAAAGTGATGAAAATGTGAATACAATTAAATTGATCAAAATGATTAGACTAATCAGACACTGATAAAAATGATAAGACTGATTAAATCATTGATTAAAAGTGATTTGACTGATCAACTTCCTGATCTAAGAGATTAGATTCATCAAATTAATGCTTAGCTGGATCAAATCACTGATCATGACTTTCAAAAATTATTGATCAAGTTGAGTAAATCACTGATCTGCTGATTAAATTAATTAAACTACTAATTTAAGTGATTTAAACTGATCAAATTGATCAAATATAATCAAATTGGTCAATCACTAATAATATTGCTTTTATTACCCATCAAATTGATCAAACCATCAAAAATACCCAAAATCACAAACAGACACCAAATTTACAAACAATTCCACAAAACTACCAATCCAACAATCTCCCAAACCAAATACCCACCAATAAGCATCATTCACACACATTTACCTCCCCCACAAAAAAAATTCAAACAAATAACAGCAAAACAAACAAAAATTTCAATTTAATGGCTTTCTATTATATTTACAATTATTCAACTTGAAAACAAACAAAAAACAACATTTCCCTTAATTTACCATAAAATACATTTCCTTTGTTTCATTTTTCAATTACGCGAACAAATATTAAAAACAAGAAAAAAATCAACAAAAAAACCCAAAGTCAGTGATGTATTTCCAATTACACGATGACAATGCGAACGAATTTACATTTTTTCATCTTAAAAAATAAAAAAAATTAAAAAAAAAATTTTTTTTTTAAATTTTTATTTTTATCCAGATCTATTTGTTCAGGTAGGCGAGCAATTGGCAGGTCCGCGGACAAGGACAAGGGAATGGCGTGGGAAAGTGGTTAGGAAAAGGGGGAAGAGAAAAAAAATGGCGAAAAGGCAATTATTAA
The DNA here is from genome assembly GCA_034700445.1 of Stenotaenia linearis. Lineage (NCBI taxonomy): Eukaryota > Metazoa > Arthropoda > Chilopoda > Geophilomorpha > Geophilidae > Stenotaenia > Stenotaenia linearis. The sequence continues at coordinate 22,775 of JAQIXT010000694.1, read as the reverse complement.
TTATTTTCAAGAGACTGCGAATTAGAATGCATACAGCTGAGATTATCGCTTTCGTGACGAATGCACTTAACTTGGAGCGGAAGTGGAGGGAAAAAAGTGACGTAATAATGGAAATTAAATTCAAGGCGCATGCTCAGTTTGTGGGTAATTAATGAGGGTTGGTTGGAAGTGTATTGCTGTAAAGTAACGCCACGTAGAGGATTGTGATGGTATTAATTGGTGGGTTTTGCGGGGTTTTAGAGGTGATTTTAAAGGGGTTCAAGGGGTTTGAGGAGTTGATTGGGAATTGATTGGGGAAGTGGGTGGAATGGTCAAGTGATTGGTTTTGAAGGTGACCAGAAAGTGGTTTGAGATTGATTAAAAAGTGATTTAGTGTTGATCAGAATCTGATCAGTACTGATCATAGTATTTATTAATCATAAATTGGTAAGATTAGCCAAGAACTGGTAAGATATTGATTAGGATCTGATCAAAATTTTATTTAAAGCTGATCATTCTTTGATTTTGACTTTCTGATCAATGTCAAAATCTCACTTAAAGCTGATCAAATTGATCCAAAACTAATCAATAAGTCATTTAAAAGTGATCAAATTGATCAGAAACTGATTTAAACTGAACACAGAATTCTCATAGAAACTGCTTAAACATTGATTGGAAATTGATCAGGAGCTGATCAGATGTTGATTAATCAAGAAGGTCAGAAACTGATTTAAAACTAATCAAAGACTGATCAGTCAATTTAACACATATCAAAAATTGATCAAATTCTCAAACTGATCATTTTCAAAATGTCTTTTAAAAACTAATCAATTTGACTAAATTTCTAATAAATAACTTTTTTTAAAACCAATCAATTTTTTTTTTAAATCAGCATTCAAAATTCATCCAAAACTGATTAACCAATTGCATCAACCTCAGTTAAGCATTAATCTTAGTTTATCCTATATTGTTAATACAGTATGTGACAATCAACGGTTAGCGCTAACCATCCATCCATAAACTAATCAATCATAACCAAACTTAAACCACTAAATTAAACCCCCACTCACTTCCACACTTTTAATTTCAAAAAACAAGCAGAAAATAACAATCCAAATCACCACCAACATCACTTACCACCATTGTGGACTCAGATATGTGTCTACAAGTGGATATAAGTGACCACAAGCAAACCAGAAACGACTTGGTGGTTTCTCTCCTTTTCATGTACAACTTTTGAAATCCAGAGAGGGCAGTTTGCCTCCACCATCTGTTTGCTCTCATTCTTGGTTCCCCTTCACCATCTGGCTTGTCTCTTTATGTCTCTTACCTGCAACCTTGTCTGAAAATAACAGAAAATTGCAGAGGAGCACTTAAACACTCAACAGTCAATGATACACAGTATTTTATTATACAAAAAAATGCTGATTGTAGGATTACTTTGAGTTATTGTTTACTTATTGTGGTGTTGTGAGTGGTATTTTTTGGAAATGGAGGGAAAGTTTTTGGAGTTTTGAGTACAAGATGTCATTGTGAGAGGAATTTAGAAATATTTTGTTAAGTGAAATTGAAGATTTTGGATAAATATTTTCTGTGAGTTTCAAAGTGAGTTTGTATAGGGTGTGGAGGAGATCTGAGATGACTGAAGGAAGTCTGAAATGGTTGTGAAATTTTGAAGTTGGTATTATTTCAGGTCAAAATTTAACTAAACTAACAAAATTAGGGTCTAAAATTATCAAAAGAATCACAAAGAGGGCATAAAATGATCAATAGAAGTCTAAAATGACAAAATCAAAATTATAACAGGGTCTAAAATGATCAATAAGTCTATAAATTGACCAAATCGATTATTAATTTGGTCTAAAATTATTATAATAAGTCTAAACCCAGTCTGAAATAATCAAAATAAGTCTAAAACTGGCCTAAAATGGTCAATTATATAATCAAAATTGAAGTAAAATAAGTCTAAAATGACTAAAAGTAAATCTAAACTACATCTAAAACAATAAATAATTGACAAAATACAACATTTTACAACATTATATACAAATTCAACAGAAAAAAAAAAGAGTTGGACTTCTCTGCCTAACACTGCCGTTTCACCCTATCCATCCATTCTCCTACAGCCTGAAGCGGCTGCTCCACCTCACTCCAACGTACTTACAAACATTAAATCATAACTCTTGCAACTCTCGCCCTTGAACTTACCTCACCTTACAAACTCATTCAATTCCCACTTCAAAACAAAACTCTTCACTACTAACATAAAAACACCAACTCACCACATTACACATCCCAACCCTTTCTGTATATCAACAATAATGACAAACAAAACAACAAAACAAACATACAAAATTGACCGTAAACGTAACGTACATTTATTCTTTACAACAAATTTAATTATCGTAAATTTTTGTAAAACTGATGAGTAAAATATTGCAATTAATTGCAGAAATGAATTTTTTTTACAAACAAATTTGACGTGAACAAACGGGTTTGGTCTGTCTGTAGGCCAAATGGTTCACATGTGAAAAATATTAAGATCAAGATTAAGATCCGGGATTATTAACCTGATTACACTGTTACCCAGTGCGAGTGGAATTGAAAGATAATTCAAGTTGTGTTGTTAATTAATTTTCTTCATTATATTTGACGAAACTGAGTAAATAGTGCATTTAATGAGTCTAGTTAATTATTTAGCTTGTTTATGATGTTAGCTGAGGCAAATTGGGAGATGAGTTGTCTGAAATTTCAATTTTTAATTATTAGATTTGTTGAAAAAAAATTTAATTAGTCTGGGGTGATTTATTGGGTTGGTGAGTGGGGATGGGAAATTAAGTGGAAAAATTTGATGAATTAAATTGGAAGACATTTTGAATTTTATAATATTTTAATTTTTTATTAGTTTGGTAGCCATATTTGAATTATATTATTTTGTGAATTTTCTAATCAGTGTTGGCAGCCATTTTTTTTTTTTTTTTTGACAAATTTATGAATTATTTTTGCATTTTCTTGAGTTATGTATTTGATTTTGTTAATAACTTAGAAAACATAAATTATTTAAACTTTCTGCAGTTTTTGTATTAAAAAACAATTTTTTTAGCTTTTGTATATATATTAGCATCCTAATTAAACTATCTGCTGAATTTTAAGTTAAAAAATAAAAATTCAGATTTTATTAACAATTTTTTTTATTGATTTTATTAGAAAAATTAAATATTGTTTACATTTCAGCAGAACTTCCATAGTTTTACACTGAAAAGCAGACATTTGACACATTAGCAGCTATTATTGCAAGTTATTTGTCTTAATAATCAATTTTTTAAAACAAAATTTATAAATTTACAGAAAATTTTTATAAATCAATTGGTTTTATACAAAAACTAAACAATTTTAAGCTTTAATAGCCATTTTTGCTTCTTATTTGACTCAACATCCAAATTTACAATAAAAACTTATAATTTAATTATTTTTATAAAATTTTAGATTTAACCACAGATTACATAACACATCAGTGTTCATCTTTAATCCCAAACTTCAACTTAACAACAATTAAAACCAAAAAAAAAAAAAAAAAAAATTAAAAAAATTAAAATAAATCATTCACTTCCCTGCACTGCACCACATACCAACTAACCAGTTACATATCAAATTTTACGAGCCCATTAAAATTTTTATTCCTTAACAAGTCGATGAAAAGCAATGAAAATCTCAGAAAAGTACAACATGATTTGCAGTCTCTTCCATTGCAACGCCATAGTGAGTAAAAGTCAGTAATTGCGACTTATTTGGCGGCTTCTGCACCTCGACTTCATCTAAATTCAGCGAAGAGTCAACAGAAGGGAAAAAAACGCCCTTGGAGTGAGTGAGGGCGATGGACTTGGCACAGAAGGGTTTGTTGTTGTCGATTTCCATGTAGACGAGGCCCCGAGGCCTGGCCTCGTTTCCACGCCAGGTGAGGATGATGTGGCTGGTTTTAGCGCGCGCGCACTGAGCTGCTGCTACTTATTTTCTTAGAAAACAGACGCTTGTCAGTCGAGGAGGGCTTGACAGGGGTTTTACATCTGTCCAATCATTTTCACGCTCCCGTTTTTCAATGAGATGACAAATGTTGATTTTTTTTTTAAATTTTTAAATTTTTTTTTTTTTTTTTTTTTTGGTGACGGATCAATTTTTTTTTTTTTTGAAGGTTTGTTTTTGGATGCCATGTTTGGGGATGTGTGGGGTTGGGGTTGGGTTTTGTTTTGTTTTTGTCCAGTTGTTTGTAGGTTGTTGGTTGTTGGGTTTTTTTTTTTTTTTTTTTTTGGAGGTTTGAACTGGTGCCATTAAGAGCTGAACCAGTCACAACATGTGGTTGACCTCTTCACAGTGCAGTTGGGAGTGAGGAGTATGAGATTTTGGTTTGGGAATTGTGTTTGTGGGGGAAGTGAGTGGGAAATGGGGTTTTGGTCTATTTTGTGGGGTTGAAGATTGATGTTAATTTTGGATTTTTGATTCAGTTTTTGATGTTATTATTCAATTTATTACATTATTTTGAATATTTGCTTATTATTGTAGGCAAATTTATGTTTTAATTGCAATTTTAAATAAATTTTTTGCAAGTTTTTGCATATTGTCTGCATATTATGTGCTGTTTTTGCATATTTGCTGTATTGTCTGCATTATTTATGCATTTATTCTGCAGTTGAATTGCAGATTTTGCATATTTAATGCATTTTCTGCATGCTTTTTACGTATTATGCAGTTTTTGCATACATCCTGCATATTTTTATGCAAATAATTGCATTATTTCACTTTTTAAAACCATCTTTCTTCATTTATTCCCTAAATTACTTACTCCTTCACTATTTTTACTTTTTAAAAAATCAATCACGCAAAACAGCAAAAACAATTCCATTCAAATTAAGGTTTAATTCCAATTCCCTTTCAAAAAGCTACTTTTGTTCCCCTACACCTTGACCCTATTTTAAAACTTAATAGCCCTTCAAGCTTCAGAGGTCGTGTTTATTTGCACCAGGAAAAAAAAATAAATGCACAACATCTGCTGAACCTTTACGAGATAAACATAAAAAAACCTTTTTATCAACCATATTTCATTTATACCATTAAAAAAATAATTATTCCTTATAATTCAATCACATTTACACATAATTTATAATTTCCTAGGAGAAATTCGATAGGAAAGGCCAGAAAAGTACTCTGAAGGTCAGTTGTAGATCAAAACAGATAATTCTTGTTTTTCTTGAAAGAAATTCACGCTGTGGTGTGTGGTGTGCCAGTTTGCTTCGAGTCATCATTCCATCAACATCCGACAGTGTGCGTTTGTCAGCTCCACATTTTTATGGCTTTCACACATGTCTTCACTGTCGCAACTTATTGAAAAGACAAATTTTCTGCTTCGTTATTAGACAAAAGGGGGGCATAATGCTTGCAGCACACTTTGAGACAAAGTTTTGGATGTAATCAGCAAAATCGGGGTTTGACGCGGTTTGGAGGGGCTGGAGAGGGGACTACCGGTTGGGGGAGGGGGGTGAAATTTTGTGAGGGTGGAGGAGGAGAGGGGTGGTGGGGGTTTGTGAAGTTTTGGAGGTGTGGGTCAGGTGGAAGTTGTGTTTTGGAGCACTACGAATTGGATGTGTGGATTGTTTTGGGTTACTTGGAGTGATTTTGAGGGGGTGGAGAGGGCACTTCCGGTTAGGGCAGGTGGTTGAAATTTTGTGGGTGTGAAGTAGGAGAGTGGTGGTGGGGGTTTGTGAAGTTTTGTAGCCGTGGGTCAACCGGAAGTGGTGTTTTTGGCTGCTCCAAATTGGATGTGTGGATTGTTTCTTGCTTCTTGAAGCGATTTGGTGCGTGTTTTGATGATACTTCCGGTTGGGTTAGAGGTTGGGATTATTTTTGGCGCGGACATTATCAGGTTTAGTTAGTGTCCGTGAAATTTTGGATTCTTAACACAAGCGGAAGTGCTAGTTTGAGCCGCTCCAAATTTGAATTTGAATTGAAAATCAGTCATTTGAGTCAATTTGAGCCGTTTGAAATGGTACTTCCGGTTGAATGAAAGTCTTGAAATTTTATGGGCACAAACATATCAAGGGATATTTTGTATCTCCATAATTTCGTTCTCTTGACTAAACCGGAAGCGCCACTTTACCTTGCTCCAAATCGAACTGAAGACGCTCAACTTTTACTTAATTACCAATTCAGAGCAGGTTAATAACCCACTTCCTATTTAGATAGAACCTTTAAATTTTAACGACGCACTCACCTAACCTTACATTAACTCCACATAAAATTCCAAACCCCAAACCAAACCGGAAGTAGCATTTCAACGCCTTCGAAATCATCACAGAATTATTTATCGATCAACATCACACTCAATCTCCTCTTAATTAATTCATTTTTAATCACTTCCAAACACTTAACACCAAAATAATAAAATTACCTAAATTTAATAATATAATAATTAATTGTTGATTTCATTGTTGATTTTAATCAGGTCGCGTATTAATTAAACTAGCCTCTTTACGCAAAACATCACATTTTCTTTATCCTTTATAATGATTATAAAGGTGCAAGTTTATCAACAGATTTAATCTTTATAAACCACTGTTTTTCCAGTGAGATGTTAAATATGGGAGTTACGAGATCAAATAGAATATAACAAAAGAAATTGTTAAGTACCGAAGAAGTTAAAATTCATGGTTATATTTACGGAAACTCAAACGAACATAAATATTTACAAATCCTTTACGTCTTTGTAAAGATTACAAATCAAATTTACAAATTTAAATCTTACATTTACAATAACATATTTGATGTACAAAAATTAGTAAATATTATAGTATTTGATTACCTTTACAACCTGTAAACATTTGTAAATATAACTTCTTCACACGCGTCTACTGACACACAGACCGCACAACGCAAATCGTCAAATCCCACTCCCCACCCTCACAGGCCTAATTTCCATGTACGGGGGCAGCGAGGAGAGTAAAGTGAGAGAATGATGCGTGTAACAGAAGCCTAGAGCAGAGAAGTTGAATTACAGTTATTACACGCAGACTTGCCAGCATATCACTAATACGACGTGCACTTAGTGCACTCAACCAAACAGATGAATAAGACGATAACCTTTTTTCCATTTTAATTTCGGTTTTGTCCAACTAAACTCTTGTTTAAAGAGCACAGGTAGGTTGGAAGGACAATCTTGTTGTGTGCATACACAACGAGTAAATTAAGCCGCAGGGCGACGCTCTAATCAGGCCGTTGAGACCGGTCTTCGTCACTATCTCTGGTCAGTGCCCTTGATCTGCCACTAGTGTGTAATTGTAATTGCACACTGGCAGACTGACCTCGAGGGAGTTTCTCTTTTCTCCACGTAACTCGAGAATAAAAATATCGTTTTAAGTGCGTTGCGAGTTGAGTTAAAGGACTTATTTTAGCATTGGCTGTGACACGAAGAATGCGGGACACGTTACAAATGGGCGCTGAGACAAATTAGTGTGTTTTTCGACTAATTTCGGATAGTCTGGGCAGCTGTGAGTGTGATGTAAATCAAGAGGTTTCGAGACAGTTTATAAAGTTTTGGCGGCTGGAATTTGAGTTTTTTAGTTTGAAGATAAATAAGGTGATGGATTGGGGTGGGGTTTTAAAGGAGGGGGTTGATTTTTTGTTAATTTTGAGAGTAAATAATTTTTTTTTAAATGGGGTGAATTTTTGCTAATATTTTGAAAGTTTTTGTCATTTTGGCATCTTGGCAATTTTTTTTTTGTTTTTCTCTTACCTAAGCAGCATTGGGTAATACTTTTTGATGTTTAGCATCAAATGTGATGTCTTATAAGAAATTTTAAGGAATTTTTAAAATTAATTTTATTACCGTATTTCTTATACAATTATTCAAGTTATCTAATTTACCATTTTCACTTTGAAAATATTAAATTGAATGATGATAGTCATGTTAATTTACAATTTAATGTAATTTCAATCATTTCATTAAATTTTAAAATTCCTCGAATATAAGCCGCGACTTACATTCGAGGGCGACTTTTATTACGATATTTCCGCTGTCACCGTGACTTGTAATCGAGGGCGACTTGTAATCGAAGAAATACGGTATATTGTTAAAATTTATATAATTTTATACGCTAAAACCACTTTTACGCACAGAATTATTAACAAACTAAATTTTCTCGATTAAATTTTCCGACGTCTTCAATTATTAAACACAATTTGACGCGTAAACTTTTTCGTGTGATGACCGACACTATACTTGTTTAAGTTTCCAATTCGACCTTCCATGTAAGGCGAAAGGTTAATGTCAGGGCGTGTGCATAAAGAGAGAAGCAAAGAGATGGCTTATAGTAATCACGCCCTCACTGGTTTGCCTTGTTCGGCTTCACCTCAGTGACCAGGACTCAGTCCTTTGGTAAACGCGTTAAAATTGATGACTCCAACCAAGTTTTCTTACTTTCTAGCTGACACTTTGCTTATCTTGTAGGCGTATAACAACATCCACCCTTGATTTCCTTGAAGAAGGAACAAACGAGTTATTTACAGCTCTGTTTGTGGGTTTGTCACGAATGAATTAAAGTGTTGTGAGTTTTTCGCGAAAGTTTTGAAAAATTTTGTTGCAATTAAATTTTCCCACGTTCTTGAAAAATTTGGAGGAAAAAATTGCGGTTTTTGAATTTTTTTTGGGTTTAATGGAAATGATATCGTTGAACTAATGTATTGAAATTTGGGGGAGATAAGGCGATAAGTAGTGGATCGTGTTTCCGTGTACAAATAGGGGACTTGGAAGTTGTTTGATAAGGGGTGAGATGGTTGACTTGACTTGATGGAAGGGTGGAAAAGTCGATTTTTCTTGGGAATAATTAAACGTGTGGGTTTAAATGGTTTAATTTGGTTTGAAGTGTTGCAGATGTAAATTTTTAGGTTTTATTGAAACGCAAAGTCGACTTTTTAATGTGTGTTTGGTAACAGTTGCTTAATAACTAATGCTAAACAACATTTTTTTTAAATGTCTTTACAGATTATTATTCTACAGTTCAAGATGAACAAAGTGGATGAAAAAGTTTTCTTTAATTGGTTATTTTTTGTACTAAATTTTTGAAAATAAAATCACAACACGTGCAAGTTGCTTGGTGTCCCGGGATTTTTGGTGCCGACTTGTATAGCGACAAATGTTAATTTGACGTTACATGAATTTGTGTTTGTAAAGCTGATTTTTTGTGGGAGACACAGCAACAACCCGGTTAATTATTACAATAAAATTAAAGTGAATTTTAATTCTCCTTCACACCACTTCCCCAACCACAACACACACAAAGCACTCAGTCCATCACATCACACATTTCCTTAACACACGAAAATTGCCGTGTTGCAAATTGGACAAACTTTTAATCTTTTTCTCCATCCCAATTCATTGTACACTTCCTCATCTCTGGCGCATGTGTCGGATTTGCTTTTTTTGGCATGAAACCTGCCTCCCCATCTGTCATTGAAGCAGTGAGTCGGAACGAGAACATTACAATATATTTGCATTCCTGAGTCCCTAGGAGAAAATTGTACCATAGCAGTTTTTGAATCGAGCAAAATGGTGTTCATCGTAGTCCGCGGGGGATTTTTTTCCCCTCAAAATTCTCCATACTGGAATAGGCAAAAAGTGACGTCACGTTCGGTGATATTTAGATAGGGGAATGAAGACTTATTTGGGGTTACACAAGGTGCAATGTGTAAAGAAAAAATTTTCGCATGACTTGTAATGGCAGACCATCCAATTTCTTTATCCATATTTATGAGTGCAAAGTGAGTGGTGGCTAGTGAGTTTTGCTGACCTTATGGTTGAATGGGGCGGTTTCAAAGATATTAAGTTTGTGTAGAATAAAAAAAGAATGTTGAGAAGGGGGATAAGAAATGAGATCGATGCTTATGTTGAGAACTGAGAAGTTTGCATAAGAGATGAGTGATCTCATGGTGTTTCATTTTGGCATCCTTTCAGGATTTGAGCAAACATCGACGAGCTCATCGTCTCCTTTAAAGCGATACCAAGTGTAGTATCCCTAGGGTTGATAAACACTCCACCCTGCATTGGCAATGCATTTTTTTCACGTGTATAAGCAAGTGGAGACAACAAAGAGGCTTGAGTTCTTGATGAAAATTTAAGTTTGAGTCTGCAAAAGTTTTTTGCAGTTTGCTTAAAGATGGAGTGTTTAGTGGAGAATTTTTTTTGTTATCTAAACTGGATATCGGAACAATAAAGTAGTTATTTTGATTAAAAATTGGCTTTAGATAATTATTTACCAGATATTGCACGAAGTTGGAATTATGCGTAATAAATGTATGTAAACAATAAGCTTACAGAGAGAGTGGTGATGAATTTTTGCTGTTAGGAATACATGTTGATGATTTGATTACTGTTAGCAGTGATGACAAGTTTGAGAAAGAAATGATGCGTGGTATAAAAGAAAAGGTGACGATCCTGAATCAGTATTAGGAATGCAGTTAGTCCAGAAGTGTGCACTTAACACACAGATATACGTTTAAAGTAATGAAAGAAAGCAAAAAGTTTGTTTCATTGCATCATTGCTCGAATAGGAGATCGTGCATCACCTGTCCGAGAAGTCGTACAAGTCAAACTTGATCTATTACATGTCACTGACATCACAGAGACGTGTCTGGTCATCTTCTGAGAAGTAGAACATAAATTATATTTAATTTTTAATCCACTTCCCAAATAATTTCACACACTTAATGAATGTTTTAGCTACACTGTTATTTACATGATCGTTTCACATTTATTGTAAATTTGAATAATAAATAAGTATTTTAATATGATTGCTTGGTGTAATGTTTTGGTTCAAAAGAATCATCCACAAACTTGACTATTGACTTTACATTGACTTGAAATTTGTAAATTTAATTTTTTTGCAGTGACACTTCTCATTCTTTGTCATGTCAACTACAAACACAACACTTTTTAAAACTAAAGTTATTAATTTCACGAAGATTGTTACTCGGTGAGTTAATCCCAAGTTTTCATAACGTCTTTAATTATATAAGTTAAGAATAAACAATGTCCTTCACTGTGTACCTTCATGCTACAAGAAGCAGATGTTGCTACAGCTTGAACACTTTTTACTTTAGACGACATGAACTTGTTTCTCTAAGGATTAATTTAGTTATTTCTGTATCAACTTAGAATTTTTTGTCGAGGCATTCACCTCTGCTCTTCCATCCTATTGATGTATCCCTGTAGATGTGTAATAAGGAAATGATGTTACTTTTTTTTCCACATTATTATTGTTCTTTACCAACTTCCTTTCTTGATACAATTTTATGTTAGTCATTGGCTTCCTCAGTCTCTTAGGAAGACATCACCTTTTCACACACCTGAGGAGTTCAAAGACCTTGCAAAATGAAAAACAGTGGTGACTTCATAGACATCAATAGACTTACTAATTACATGTTACATGCACTAAATGCACAGTTGTCAAAGAATCATGAATGGTTGCATGTGCAAAAACTGTATTTTGATTTTTTGTACTAAAGAAATTGTTTTTTTTTTATGTGAAATAAAAAGTTAGTCAGTTTTTATACAATTTGATGTTTTTTTGTGATCACATGGCTTTAATGCTGTGTTTTAAACAATTTTCAATTTATTTCTGCTTTCATTTCATCTGTGTCAGTCAAAAACAAGAAAACGTAATTTGTAATAAAATTAATTTTTCTTTTCATCTCGCTGTTTTTTTTATTTCTTTTTGCATCAGAGTTGAGAAAAGTCGCTAAATTGAATTTCTGTTTGATTTCCCATCTTTGAATAGCGTGTTCTTAATGTTTATTTTGTTTTTAAATCAGGAATACTTATTAGATTTTCAGCTCGTGTTTCTACCAGTGGGAGAGGGGAATGTTGCTGTAAGGTACAGCGCCTTGGCGGCATTTCACGTGACGTACGGCGCGTCACGTAAACGTTGGGTACGGTACGTCATCATACCGTATTGCGCCATTAACATCTCATATGCTAATTGGCTGGTTCCTATCCATAGAGGGCGAATTAACAACTTAAACTGTATATAAAGGGGGGTTTTATGTAAATAAATGTCTTTTGCAACCTCAAACGTTGTGTCCACGTGCTTACAGTTGCAAGTAAGAACGTAAAAAGTAAGAACGTAATGTAAAAAAAAATTATATTGATTGTATACTGATATTGATTGTAAACAAAACTTATGTCATAAATTCCATGTTACTTACATTTAACATGGAATTTATAAGTTATAAAACATAAGTTTTGTTCTCCGCAAACTCTTAGTATAATTTGAGAACAAACGGGACTGCAACTTCACAATAACAATGAAAAGTCTAATCGATCAGATTTCGCATTTGCTACAATCGCAAGTGACCAGTGACCAACTGCACGTGCCTTTTATATTCCCCCTGAAGCAACACCTGGCACGTGATCTTACAAAGGTGCAAAGCATAATAGCAACATTTCGCAACAGTACATTGCATACATGCACACAACTACCAGTGATGAGAGAACTGTTTGTAAGAGGTTTGTGTAATAAAGTTGATTGGCTCTATGTATCGCTTACTCCTTAATACCTCTTAGAGTTGTATAACGTAATGTTACACTATTGTTTTTGTTACACAATCATCTTTCTCATCTTAAAAATTGATATCATTACATGCTAATTCAGTAGTTGTGTTTGATGACACTAATGTTCAGAATGTCAGTGTGGATTATGCAAATGAACTAATCAAAAGCAAAATTGTATGTGCTCGCTGTGAGGGAACTATTTAATGCAATATTTAAAAAGTGAATGTAAGAACTCTAAACATATCAGAATTTTATATATTATGTAAAAATGAAAATTACACAGTAATGACATTACACGTTGAGATGTAGTTACGCAATAAACTGTAAACAAGCTTGTTTTTGCTCCTATACAACCTCTATGCAAATTTGCCGTTTGTTTGTTTTCTTTTTAAATTGAAATAAAAAGTGAAGCAAAAGAAAACTACAAATAAAATATTAATCTGAGTAAGCAAGCAAAATTAATTAAAAGTGAGAATTTAAAACATTTTCTCATCAAGCAAAGGCTTATTACTCAACATGTAGTGTGTATAAATCTGTGTGAATTTCTCCGAGGGTTTTGTTCGTTATGCTTGAACCACAAATGATTGCGGTCACCTGGATGAGGGTCACTAATTATCTTAGCTCTAGCTTTGGGTGTTGTACACATGAAGTGTAATTTTGGCGAGTGAGTCCATAAATTACTCGTGTCTCGACCTCCATTTGCTCCTGCACTGTCCACCACCGTTTCTTTGCCCCCTGAGCTTCAGACTGTGGGAAAACCAGTGCGTGATAGGATATTTCTCGTGGCCAAGCCAGTTATTGCCTCAATGGACAAGTTTTTGCTCTATTTATTCCCTAGGGCCTCTTTTAACGTTGGCAAATAAAAAAATCAAACTTTCTCTCATCTCAATCTTACTTTCCCTTTTCTTGTGAACTTGTGCACTCCCACGCAGAAATCAGTGACAAACATACACATTAATGTGCAAAATAGCTGTTATTATTATTGAAAAAAAATTTGTTTTAAAAGTTAATTAGGTCCCGCAAGTCAGCCAAAAGACTGAGAAGCGATAAACTATGAACCGGTTAATCTTAGAAGAAAAAATAAGAAGCTGCAAAATTCATTTACATTTAGACTTTTTAGAAGTTGTAGGCTGAGAGCCATATGTCTTCTATTGTAATCGTCTGAATTGCTGGTTGAGCCAGGAGCACCAGTGGGTTGGGTTGGTTTAGATCAGCATTAAATGAGATATGTGTTGTCATTAGTGCAAGTAGTTCTATTAGGTTTATTTTAAAAAATGAAATAGTTGGGTCTAATCTTTACACATTTTTGCATTTTTCATGATTTTAGGGACTTTTCTTTGTTTTTAGGCATTTAATATCATCTTTAATTCATTTTTTCAAGATATATTTTACATTAAATTTGGTCTTATATTGAATTTAATCAATTTAATTTAAAAAATTTTTTTCTTAAATCGAAAAAGTTGTAAACAGTTTTTTAACAACTTTTAAACAATTAATTGATATTAAGAGTTTATGATAATAAGCAAAATACATAAACATTTTAAGTATAAGGTTAAATTTACTCTAACTTTAAGAGTAAATATCACGAAGGTTGTTGACTTACGTTTATATTAGTTTATAGTTTAATACTTTAGCTTCATATTTGTTTACATTAATTATGTTCAGTTCTGTATTTATTGTTTTTATATTCATTAACAGTTCTTTGAATAAAGAATAATTGTTTATAGTTGCACATAATTTCGTATGGTAATACTATTGCTCATTCATATCTTTCTTTAGTTTAGCTCGCTCGCCCGCCTGCAATGATGCAGTTCCCTAGTTTAAAGAATTTAGACAATTTTATTTCTTTTTATACAATTTGAGGGCTGTTTATTGCATTTTATTTAGGTTAAGCTAAATAAAATTTAATATGTTACAGTAGAAGCCTATGTCTTCTTAACCACGTCTCTCTGGTTTTTGTTATACTTTTTTTTACTGATTGCAATGAGTCCTATCATGGATAGAAAGATAAGACTAAATTTATTGCGTGTTTGATGAAATGAAATCGACGCTTGGCTGATTATTTGTCACTGGTTTGATGAGAACCAGACTTGCCCGGAGCTGCGGTTTCTTGTTTCATTTTCTACTTATAGTTAAATGAGGGTTTTAAAGTGAAAGGATGCAACAGCCATTAAGGAGATTATCACTCTTTGTTTTGGAGATGTTGAAAAAATGTTATAATTGGTTTTATTTTTTTGATTTTTAAATTCTTTCTGTGTTTCTGTTTTGAATTTATTCTTTTCATGTTTCTGGAAATGTGGATTAAGAAAAACAATTGATTAATTAGGGTGGCTTGTTTATTTTTCTGCTTTGAAGACATGAAAGGCTGTTATTATGTGGATTTACATGGTATGAGTTAGTTATTGGCAAAGTTTCAGATAATTTGATATGTATTTGAAATTTGAATAGAAAAAAAATTTAGAATTCAAATTATTATTCATATCCTATAAATGTTGGATTTTTAGCTTGAAATTGCATTGATGGAATAAAAAATGGAATTGTATGCAATGGAGTTGGATTTTGTTGAAAAATTTATTGCAAAAATGATGTTTTTGTTAAATATTTATCCTGTTATTGATTTTTGACTGACAAAATACTTTAAATTTTTATTTGGATTTTCTGCTTTGTGTTATCTTATAAGATTTCTTTAGCATTGAAATTGCTGTAATGGTTTGAGCTGATTGGATTTTTTTAATCTTGGAGTTTTGTTCGTGGATTTGTTCAATAGAGTTGGAGAAGCAGAAATCGATGTCGAAGAAATGAGACGACATCACCTTTCTTCAAAATGGTTTCAATTTCAGGCAGATTCTTGACAACTGCTGACCTGTTTGCATATTCAGAGAGCACAAAATCCATCTGGGTCACAGTGAAGGCTGAATGCAACCAAAACAAAATGATTTTGCAATTTTTTTTCTCTTTTTTGTGGACTCATTTATAGTCTTTTTGGTTTGAAATTATTTATTTTAGTTTTCCTGGATGTAAAATTAGGTTATTATAGTATGAAATGTTTTGAGATAAGTATTTTTATTTATGCATAATTTATGAGGCAGATCAAAGTCTGCAGCATATATGACATTCAGCATCTTTATACATTATTGAGTATTTTGGAATAGACTTCATCAATAGCATACATACACTCAAAACAACAATGTCTGGCTTAGAAAATTGGTATAATAAATTAGTTATTGGAAACAAAAGGTTACAAGACATGGTTTATGATCAAAATTTCAACTCTGCTGTATAAAGCAAAGTATACTAAAAAATATTTCATGTTTGCAGACTTCAGCAAGACATTTTTATAATACTTTAGCAGAAAGGATGAACACAGAAGTTAGGTGCAGTTTTAACAATAGGTGCAATAACAGTGTAAAAATAAAATCAAATTTGAATTTTGTGTCAAATTTGAATTTTAAGTCACTAAAATCATAACACAACTTGAATGATCTTTAAAAGGTTGATTTTAAAATTAGCTTTTAACAATTTATAGAGACAAATAAAGAGAAATACCCATGATAAAATGACTACTTTAGTAATTCTGTTCGACAGCAAAAGTCACGCGGAGGCTTTTCTTTGCAAATGTGTCTTTTGTGAGATGACTTTTAAAAGTCAGGACGTGTTTTGCATCACTTTCGGTTTGTAAGAGCTGACTTTTACAAAAGTCAAAAAGAGTGTTTACACTTTGATCACACCTAATGATGTCACTCATCAAAAAATAAATATCAACAGCTGTGCTATCCTCTCATTAGTCGCTGCATTGCATTATGGGAGCACCAGTCTATACTGATCAATTACCAATGACTAATTGTTGTTGCTTTTAAAGATCAATTGAAGCTTCTAAATGCATTTTGGACCACAAGGGCCTTGCAGACTTTCATGCTACAATGGGCAACTTTTATCTTATGTGCAGCAGGAACTCAACTCTCTTCAGTAATGACAATTGTGTTTTATAGTCAGGCGGATTAAAACTGACAAGATAAATAGCAAATTTACCAAATTTTTCTTTGCCAAATCCCACTGTATAATGATATTTTATTGGCTCGTAGCTTGGAAAGTGATCAAGACCCTCCACCTCTTGGTAATCCTATCATTGTGATAATTAGAAGTTAACCCGAAGGCCTCGCAAAGGTGAAGCAATCAACATTCCTCTTTTACGCGTGTCGTGTCGGGTTACTCTTTTCAAGTACTTATGAGTAAATTTAATTATATCGCGACACAAATGGTTTTTTGCGACGCACTTCAAAGTTAAAAACAATTTGGAAAGAAAAGGAATTGAAAACATGACACGTCAA
The DNA here is from genome assembly GCA_034700445.1 of Stenotaenia linearis. Taxonomy (NCBI): domain Eukaryota; kingdom Metazoa; phylum Arthropoda; class Chilopoda; order Geophilomorpha; family Geophilidae; genus Stenotaenia; species Stenotaenia linearis. Next base: position 5,876 of record JAQIXT010000694.1, on the reverse strand, counting down.
TTCTTCGTTCGGTTTTTGATATCGAAAACTCCTTTTGCGACAAACTGGATGCAAACTGACGGCTTGGGTTTCTTGTAGAATCTTTAGTTAATTGCTCTCACTTAACCCTAATCAGAGTGATCTCGTCATGGGGATAATTATGGCAGGCCTTCTCGCCCATCAAGGGATAATGAGCTGGAAAAGTTTTCATCTTGTTTCATTATTTTTGATGAAAGATTAGATGTCGTTGAACGAGTTAAGCTCGTTAACTGGACATGTCTGCGGGATGAGACAAGTTAGTTTGGGTTTTAGCTTTGATCAAATTTAAGTGATTAAAATTGGGACATGTGACTTAATGATAGATGTAGTACCTGGTTGCTGTGTATCAAAATGATGTACAGCCAGTAATGATGTGTTACCAACAATGACGTGTTACCAACAACGATTTGTTACTAACATAATGATAGGGACAAAAGTGTCTTAATGCCATTTTTGTTACATTGTTATAATTTTATTGTTTACAGTTATTTAATTAATGAAATAAATGATGTTTTGTATGTAAAAAAGTGCAAGGAATTCAATGGCAGCCACCGTTTTTGTTTATTTTCATTAGTTTTAAAGCTCCAGAGAGCTAAAGTGGCAAAACCGAATCATTGAGACAGTTTTGTCAGTCACTGTAAGTTATAATAATGCTTTGATGCAATTATACCATTAACTTTTCCCCAAATGGCAGTCAAAAATCTGTGCAGATTATGTGTCGAAAAATTTTATGAAAAGACAATACATTTTAATTTTTTTCTAATTACTTTTTTGTTTGTCTTTTTTAGATTGTGAAAAACAGAAACAGCAAGAATTACACCAACCAGAAAAGAATATAACATTGGAAGGTCAGTTAATTTTTTTACTTTTACATCTTAATTAAGTCATCATAAGAATAAGATAATGGCTACCATGATAGAAAATGTATTTGCACATTGTTTTCATAGTGACAAATGCAAACAGTTGAACTTTGAACTTCAGATCTTTTGCACAGAGCTTATAACTTGGGATCTTGCACTTTTGGGATCTGTTCCAATACTTTTAATCTTAGTTTATTATAAGTTGTTAATGTATGAGTTTCCGTTCAAGTTTTAGCGTCGTCTTTCACACAAATAATTCTGCAGTCTTATGTGATATGGCAATGCATGTCGGCTTAGGATCTAAGCAGTATGTGTATTGTTAAGAATTCTGAAGTCTGTATATAGATTTTAGAGACTTTTCTAATCCCTAAGACGTAGTGAATGGTTTTAATCCAAGCTAGTTTGAAAAAGTGATGCGAAATTAATCCAAACTACTTTAAGCTTAGTCAAATTGAAGCTGAAATTTTAAGTTAGAGGCAGGGTGACTAAGCATTAAATGGTATGATTAGAAACTTTTTTCTCTATTTTACCTGATAGATATTTTTTCTCGGGTACGGTTTTTGTTAAGAGATTTTTTGCAATTAAGAAATGATGAATTTATAAATATTTTTTTCATTGATTTGTAGCAAAATAAACGTACTTTATGCTGGAACTTCATATTTTATTATAACTGTATTCTGTTTTGAGAAAATTGACTTGAAATGAACCTATTTAAGTGATTCTGATTAGAAACTTCTTACCGGGGAATGTAGTTTGTGAGACTGGCTCTTTGAATATCAACGAGCATAATTTAACACCATCTTCATTTATACCTAAGGCCATTACACCATTAATCCCCGTTATCCATCTCATCCTTACAACTACACTTAGAGTATACGCACACAGTGATAGGTGTCGATTCGCACCTGTAAATAATAGACACCTAAAAGGTATTCTTAAAGCAGAATACACTTACAACTGATACATTGAATATATAAATAAAACATAACCTCAGACTTCACCAGCTACAAACTGAATATTCATCAAAAATTTCATCTACAAAACTGTTAAAAAATATATTTTATATCATCACTTTTTTACAATTTTTTTACAATTTTTTTTATTACTATAATATATTCTTGAGCCATTGAATTGTGTGAGATCAGCTTCTCTATAGAGATGGAGCCATGGGAAATTGTTTGCAATAATACGGTTGAGTTTTATGATGTGATCTTATATCATACTAATAAAAAAAACCGTTGTTCTACATGTCGAGTAGGGAGCTAAGAGGACGAGAATGTAGTCCACTTGACTCTAATATTGGATTTGATGATCGCACACGAGAAGAGGAACGAACGAGACTTGGATTTGTGATTGCGATTGATGGGAGAAGAGGCGATGGTTTGTTGAATAAGCCATGTCGGTACTCGTGTTTTATCAGAAGTTAGTCCGATTAGCTCGGTGTAGAATAATAAAAGGATAGGCTCACTGATTGCAGCTATCAGTCTTGCGGAGTTTAGAAAGTGAAACCGAATGCCATTAATCTTGCGCGTGTGGTTCGGAGTTTCTTGAACAACTGTCTCATTAGATGGTTTTAAATCAAGGTGGTGTTGAGGCTTAAAGGGGAGGTTGAAGAGGGTTGTTTTGAGGGGGTTTGGTTTTGGGGGTGAGGGGATTTTGGTGAGAGGATTGAGGTGTTGAAATTATTGAAAAATGTATGAGGTTATTGGGGAAAGTTATTGGGAAATGTTGAAAATAATGGGAATTAATGAAAATTATTGATAAGTAATGGGAAATCGATGAAAATTATTGAAAAATGGATGAATGCCACGGAAAGATGAATGAAAATTATTGAAGAACTTTAAAAATGTTTTGAATATCAGTGAAAGTCAGTGAAAATCATTGGAAAAAGCTGGGAAATTTATAAGTCATTGGAAAATCAATGAAAAACATTGGGAAATCAATGAAAAACATTTGGAACTCAATGAAAATCATTTGGAACTCAATGAAAAACATTTGGAAATCAATGAAAAACATTTGGAACTCAATGAAAATCATCATGAAATCAATGAAATCATTGGGAATTTAATAAAAATCATGAAAATCACTGGAAAATCAACTAAACCATTAGAAAATTAGAAAATCAATCACTTTTGGTAAATATAAAAAAATCAATTAAATCCTTGAAAAAGTATTGAAAATCAATAACAAACAATCATAATCATTGAAAACATTGACAACCATTGCAAAAAACAAAAAAAAACATTGAAAAACATCACTAAAAACATCAAAAACATTAACAAACAACCTTAAACATCACATCATACCAAATACACAAAACAAAACTCTAAAAAAAACCCAACATCCACAGCCACTTTACAATCAAAACACAAAAACATTCTATTAATCTCCCCTCATTAATTTTTTACTTGTTTACCCCCAGTCAAAAACCCATTTCCCCCCCCCCCCCACCATGTACTTTCCCTAATGCAATATATAGACTTTCAGTTTTATCTCTTGTCAGCACATTTGCAGACATCTTTGGATTGCTTTGCCTAAGCCAATTGCCAACCATAGCAACAATCCTCAGATTTTCTCATTTCTTTGTTGCCCCAATAGCAAAGACAAGCAAAATATGAGCAGAAACTCGCCTGATTTGCCATTCCCTTTGTAGAATTTGCAGAATGCGAGAGAAAATTGAGGCAAGTGCACTGTCGTCAATGATTTTTCATCTCATCAGCAAGCGACTCATGCCTTTGACACTCAATCCAATATTAATGACACACTCGTCGGCGAATCGGTTAGAGTAACACGAATTAGATTGCCGGTCTTAAGTTAGGCTTAGTGCTAATAGGGCCGTTTAAAGTGCGTTAATGAAGTTGTTTTGAGAAAATCAAACAATAAAACGAGTTGCCATTTGAATTTCGTGCATAATTTACTGCTTTATCATGCGGTAAATGCGATGGGGAGAGTTTGGAGTTGGTTGATTGAAGGAAAAGAGAGAAATCGAAATCTCTTTTGTGCAGAGATGCCATCGATCATGGTTGCTCATTTCGGATGATGTTTTGCTCGTCAGTCTGCTGACTTTATTGCTTTGGTGTTTTGCTCTTAAAGTTCAGATTTCGTATGTTTTTAATGAGTTGTTTCGATGGGAATGGGAGGAAAGGTTTAATGTGGGGTTGGATTGAAGAGTTTTTGGAAGAATTTGTTTACTTGAAAGGATTGTTATGAAAGATTGTTCGTTAATGTAAAATATTGTTGTTGGATTGCAAGGAAGGGTTGAAAATTGTTGTTGTAAAGAGTAAAAAGTTGAAAAGTGTTGTTAGGAAAGGCAAAAAAGCAGGAAATTGGTGTTATAAAATACTAAAAGTGGTAGTTTTATAAGGAAAACAGTAAAACTATTGTTGTAAAACAGTGAAACATAGGAAATCATTGTTGTAAACCAATAAAAATTGAAAATTACTGTCAGTGAACCCTAAAATCAAGACAATAATTGTTTGAGAACAAGAAAACATAATTACAATTGTTAGAAAACCAGAAAACATTGAAAGCAATTGTTATAAAAGTAAAACACTATAAATTAAAAAGAATTGTTACAAAACAATAAAAACTGTGTTATTATAAACACTAAAACATGTCTACTGTTAGAAAAACAAGAAAAACAAGAAAAACTACAAAACCACTGTTGCAAAACACAAAAAACTGAACATACCATTGTTATAAACCACAAAAAACATAAAAACCTAATTACTTTTATCTTTCCCACAATTTTTTTATCATGACAAACACTCAATCCAACTCACCCTCCCACTTTTAAAAATTGAATTTCTCCTTTTAATTTGAAAAGTTTTTGACACTTCCAGTTTTGATTAAGCACCATAATTAATGATTATGATCCACGCCAGAAGAGTGCTCTTAATTCCTACTTAAATGTCTTTTAGAGCTGCTACAAATGCTCAAATTGATGTACTTTGAGCCGTAAAACAGATTCAAGAACAAAAGGATTTGCTTCGAAGCATTTCAACTAATAGATTTACGTGTCTATGCAAATGAAGGCTTAATTTACGCAGTTATAACATTTAAAAACATAAATTTATAAAAAGAGAATGTTACATACAAATGGACTGTTTTATTTCTTTTCTTCTTTGACGAGAGAAGGAATAAAAGAAGTTCGTTCACGGCCTGTTAACTTTGTTTTTATCTTTTTCTTCTGTTGTATCTAAAAGATCTTAGTTTTTATTTATAGTATTCTGCTTATTTAGGTAATCTACGTTAAAAAAAACATGTCTTATAATGGTTTTATGGTAATAATTTAGAAAAAAAGAAATCAGCAAAATTTATTTTTTTTAAATGGATTTTCAATCAAAATCCTATAAAGTATACAAAATTTAACCAAAAACCGGAGATTTACGATTGAAAACCGGAGACCGGAGATTGGGCCTGAAAACCGGAGTCTCAGGGCGAAATCCGGAGAGGTGGCAACCCTATATATATATATTGTCCGTCTCTGTTAGGTCATCCGATCTTGAGTGGTCAAATATAATACTGGAACCATTCATGGAGGGGGGAGACTGTACATAAGGGGCTGTATAATGAAGTTGTTTGTCTTTTACCTTTACTCAACACATGAGTCACTTGTCCCTTATTCTACCCTACAATCTCCCCCTCCCTCTCTTAATCCCAATCTCAACTAATAATTAACAATTTCAATAACAAAACTATGTACCAATAATCTTAACTATCGGGTAAACCAATACTGTGTTCTCCTTGTTCTATGTTCTGCTTGTTCTGTTTATTTCTTGTTTACTGTTTTACTTGTTTTCTGTATTCCGCTTGTTCACTACCTGCAGCGTTTTCCTGCAGCTATAGAAGTAAATCAACGTTTTTTTCCCGTTTCTTTTCATCTTTGACAAGAAAGGCAGTAAAAGAAGTCCACTCTTAGCACTGCGTCAAAAACTTACATTTACAAATATTTACAGAATATAAAGGTTAACAACTGCTCTTACATTTACAACTTTT